>CABFOQ010040119.1:4534-17083 GCA_900660455.1 Gephyroberyx darwinii
GGTAAACCCGCCTAGCCTCGTGATACCTAGCTCACATGCAAAAGATTATCACCAGTTGAGCCAGGGAATGTATCAGCCAGGAACAATGCTTGTGGAGTGAGTAAGGGATGTGTGTTGTTAAGGTGACTGGACTTCCTCTCCTAGGAATCAACATTTTCACAGTGACTCAGCAGGCTGGTGTGAGTTTGAGTCCAGCCTATGACCCCCTCTCTCCACTCTCTCTCTCTCTCTCTCTCTCTCTCTCTCGCTCCTGTTCGATAGAGTTAGAGAGATAGAGATAGAGTTCAGAAATAGGTTGACTGTATTCTTTGTTATACCGTCAGGGCATCATCTCTCACCCCCAAGAGAAGGTGAGGAGAGAGTAAGGAGAAGAGTTTGAGTTAAGGGTTGAGGGTGAGAGAGGATGAGTATGAAGGAGAAGATATCATCTGATCACCTATAGAGAAGCTTCAATCACATAAATTGTCAGTATAAAATCAATGTTGACAGAAATCAAAGACAAAAGAAATGTGATGACAGGATTTAAGCAGCTCAACAGTTAAATTAGCAGAAGCTGCATATTTGGAAAATATGGACAATTAAAAAAAATAAAAACCTGGTTGTCATTAATTACATTCTCCATGTCTACCATTGTTTTGATTCATGTAGCATCACAGTCATCCATCCTCCAAAGGAAAAACAAGCTAGCATGTTCTGTCTCTCTTTCTGTATAAAGTCCTGGAAAAACAAACATGCTGTCATCATAGCAGGGGTGCAGGGTATTGTGCCTTGGCCAGAGGCCAGCTGGCACCTGGCAGTAACAGGGTGCACTCATGAGGGGTAAAGGTAGCACTCCTCCTGGTCATGTTGGAGAGAAAGGGGCAGTGAGCTGCTAGTAGAAATGTCCTTAAGGTTAGCAACCTGGAAACAGGCACTACTGAATTAGGGTTAGGCAAGAGAATGAACTGGTTGGTGAAGGTGAAAAGTTTGATCCCTAGAGCACTTTTGACTGTGGAAAAGTGGTATAATTGGCAGAGTCACTCTAGCCAAGCACTCACTAAGTGCTTTGTGCTATGTGCCTCTTAGCTGTTACTGTTTATTGGAGATTATGAAATTGGTGCACTGCTTTTCATGAGATTTCCTGTAAATAAGGGTGGAAAAGGGCATTGAGACACATGCTGTTGATGTTGGTGTTATCACAGGGGATGATGGTAAAGGATGAGTTGTCAGCTGATGCGGCTTTCCAGAGTTTGGGGAGTGCCAGGTTTGGATATTCTGAAGAGTGTGTCAGTCATTTCAAACCAGCCCTCTGGGGAAGAGATGTCCATCAAATGCTGTTATCACCAACCAAACAATGATGAGAGGGATTAATTGTAAATTCCTAACAGCAAAACCACTCAACAAAACTGTCAGGCAGATGCTGGAAAAACCGAGGTAGAAGATAGGTCACAAGAGACAGAGAAAAAGGGAAGGACTGTACGTTATCATGCGAGAGCATATGCATCTGTGCAATGACATCACTGGCGATGCCTGTTCGAATGGAGTGTCAGTGCCACAGTGCCATTGCTTTGCACTGAGTACACAGAATAATATTCCAGACAAGTAGAAACAGCAGAGCAGTTTTGTGCTTTCTCAGATTGTGGCTGCAGCCTCAGACTGTTAGACCACAAACATTGGCCTTGGTAATTGGATAGATGACAATAAACCTCACTAAGTATTACTTGAATATCAGTTAATGTGCTGTTGGTAGAGAGTGTGTTAGTTGGAGAATAAAGAGACTGAGGTTAACACAGGGTTCATACAGATTCAGAATAGACCGATGCTACCTCTTTGTTAAATAAATGCCTTTCATTGGCTGTGAGAATAATACTCGATCCCCCCTCACTTCTATCTTCCCCTTGTGTCTCTCTTTGTACTGTACAGTGAAAAAGACAAGCCATTGCTCCCAATAAAGTGTAAGATAGTGAGAGAGAGAGATACGAGGAGAGGGATCAGGAGTTAATTTCTCCACTGCTTACATCACTCTGTGTGGCCTTGACCTTGTCACTGTTTATGGGTATTTACAAATTAACCTCTAGTGTAAATGTTGAGCCTTGGGACTTTACAGAGATCTTTGCAAGTGAACTATTCTGCGCCTGCACTGTTCTGCACGAGGTCCTCATCCCTAAACACAGGCCCATTTCATACAAAACAATGTGACTATAACTTTGGATTTTGTAAACGGACCTGACCCTCTGGCACACACACTCACACACATATACTCACGCATGCACACATGCATGCACACACACACACAATGTAGAGCCTGTGCCGAGGAGCACAGTAGTGATGGGAATACTGACTCTTTTAACTAACTCGATTCTTTCGGGCCGTCCGATAGAAGTGAATCGATTCATTATGCTTCATTATGCTTCACCAATAAAAACTGGTGAATCATTGGTGAGCCCCTAGTTGGAGTATATGCAGGACAGCTGACTCTGGCTGAAAGTCTATTGCCTCTACTGTGAAGTTTGCCTTGGGCAAAACGAGCCTGGCTCCCAGTCTGACTATTGGTGTTGTTAAGACAAATGCTACCCCAGATAAACACTGGTTGGTGACAAGAAAGAGACAAAGGTTAACAACAGGGGTTGAGATGCTCTCTGAGGTTTATGTTTGTGTATGTGTGTGTGTGTGTGTGTGTGTGTGCTTGTATGTGTGAAACATCAGTGTGTGTATTATGTGTTTGCAGCTGGTTGTAGTTTGGAAAATCACCACTTTTAACATTTAAAATGGAAGAACAGTGTTGAGGAGATAGGAAAAAAGAAACCTACTGTGCTCCATTATTAGCAATGTTGACGTATGTTGTCTCAAGTTGACTAAGGGGAGTTGAACTTGCTGTGGATAAGATAAGGTGAGACTTCCACAGTCTGGTTTGCGTCAGGGAAGAGGTTGACTGAGCCAATCACCTCCCCCGTTACAGACTTCCCCTCAGGGGACAGAGAATTAGCACGCTCCCCTTCTTTGTGGCGGCTGGGTTGGTATAAGAACCTTGAACAAATCTCATAAATATGTGGTGTAGAAAGGATCTTAGTGCTACATGCATGTGTGTGCATGTGTATATACGCCAGTGTGTTTGAACATGGATTGGTGCAGAAGAATATGACACATACACTCAAACTATCACCATTATTTATGAGTCTCTTACATAAGCGGTCTTTGTTCTGTTTCCTAGATGGTGTGGTGGGTTTCTTAAAACAGACCCTGATTCAGCCCTGGGCCAAAAATAAGAAACCACAATTGGCTGAAACAGTAACAACATGGAGTTTCATTGGTTGTGAGTGAAAGTAGACATGAATTGAAAAGTTAACCACGGAACCGGCTTCACCCTGCTGTGGCCTGAACATCACCATGTCCAATATGGATTTACCACAAAATGACAAGATCGACAATCGCGGGAAACTATTTGTCAATTTCATTGAAGGTTGATAAAAGTTGATTTAAAGTTAACGTGACACTCTCCAAATTGTCCTCATGTCTTAAACCCAACCCATCTACTGATCAAAACTGAACAAAATAAACACTTCAAAATAGTGTTTGATCCCGGTTTGATGTTAATGGGTGTGTAATAATCTGCTCCTACTAGGCAAACATCTGTTTCTTGGGCCCGGGTTGTGTGGACTTTCTGGAAAATAATTTGAGAATGAATACATTGATATCTTTTTGCACATTTCATATGACGTGTTTCCCCGACATGGGTCTGTGGTTACAGGGGCGTTTTAATGATCTGTGTAGGGAGCTGGAATCCCTATTGGATGGGAGACAGATATTTGGCTGACGCTGGAGGCTGGAAAGGCTTTGTCTGGTGTCCAGGTCACGGTATGAATGATACTGGGGGTGGAGGGCATACGGCTGAGTCTGGGTTATGGGGACTGGGGATGTAATTATGGCTGCAATAAAGTCCTTGCTCGGTAGAAACCAGGTCTGAGTGGGATTTTGGGGAGGGAAGTCAAGTGCGCAGGTAGCCAAGTTCACGGTTCTCAGATTGAGTCTGGGTCTGGCAGCTGAGCAGTTCATCTGCCTGGTGTTAGGAGAGAGGTCTTGGCTGGAGGAAGGCTTCCTCATTTCCCTTGATTGATGAAGTACTTCATACAGATTCAGAATACGCCAATGCCAATGCTTTGTTAAATAAATGGCTTTCATTGGCTGTGACAATAATACTTGATCCCCTGTCGCTTCTATCTTCCCCTTGTGTCTCTCTACTTTGTTGTATTAGACTCATTTCTCTTTGTAGTTAAAGAAAGTGTCTTTCGTTTTTTTGTTGTCGTCTTCATCCTCCAATGAGGCGTAGCTTTTATTCCTTTAAAGTTCACAAAATGAGCATTATATGTGCATCAAGTTTTTTTTTTTTAACTCTACAGTGAAAAAGACAAGCCATTGCTCCCCATAAAGTGTAATATACTGAGAGAGAGATACGAGGAGAGGGATCAGGAGTTCATTTCTCCACTGCTTACATCACTCTGTGTGGCCTTGACCTTTTTACTGTTTATGGATATTTACAAATTAACCTCTAGTGTAAATGTTGAGCCTTGGGACCTTACAGAGATCTGTGCAAGAGGTGTAACTGAACTATTGTACGCCTGCACTGTTCTGCACGAGGTCCTCATCCCTAAACACAGGCCCATTTCATACAAAACAATGTGACTATAACTTTGGATTTTGTAAACACACACACACACATGATGTAGAGCCTGAACTCACTTCATGTGTTCTGCAGATTTCCAAGATACAAAGTTTGAGGTGACATTATGGGGTGACAACCTTGTGTTTAGTTTGTTGACTGTATGGTTGGATATGGGACTATGAACCTCCATGTGTTTGTATGTCTGTGGGTGTATATGTGTGTTTTTACAGTATATACAATATACAGTATAACATCATTCCTTCTGATACAAACATAGGAAATGAATATCAGATATCCCTCTCAGATAGGAGTGCATACTCTGGTGTAATACCCTGGGTCATACCCTGGACTGTACACACTAACACGTTCAAACAGCTTAAGCAGCACACTTGAAAGACCGAGGGAGAAGTGAAGGCTATTTCACAAGGATCCTTGTCATCCTCACCTCAGCCTGATCAAACTGGGAACAGACAGCTGAACGTACAGTAATCAGTAGAAGTATAACAATCCACTTAGCTCACAGTTCTGTTCAATACATGATGCAAACTTCATTGTTTGAAGAAGTTCAACAGTTGGAGAGCTGCAAGGTTTTAAATTTGGTCTTAATTATTTTCTGAAAAGACACAGTTAAGTGATTAAAGTGTTGTGAATTTAAGTGAAGCTATAAAGTAAGACCAAACGTTATTCCCACGAGGAATGACGCACACCAGGCAGCACACCAAGCGGCATTTCCTCTTTGTGTGTATGCTCTTTGTTAGCTAACAAGCCACAGAGTACAATGTTGTCTGTAAGGATTATGGTTTAACAAAATAACACTTTGCATGTTTTTTTTTTCTTTGATTGGGCTTTTGTAAAAATGCAAATCAATCACAGACAATTTTATCAGTCAAGCTAATGATTGTTTATTATCGTCTGCTGAACTTGAATTCATTGTTTTTGTTTTGTAACTCCAGCCTTGTTCTTGGAGTTTGCATTATGCCTTCTACAAGCACAATAATGACAACATGTTGCCACTAGGCCATATGTTCATTTAATTTAATTTAATTTTTAGCAGGGCATATTTACAGCCCACAATAGGAAGTATTTGCCCCTGGGAAGGAAGTAACCCTTCCCGTCTGCTAAACCATATTTCCACTAGTTCCACTATTTCCAAGAGAAATACACAGCCTGTTCACATATCAAATGTATCATTAAAGGTACAAAAAATAATGGTTCAATTCCTGATTCATGCAAATAAGATTTCATTTTCAGCAAACGTTTTTCTTATTTAACCATAACCAGAACTTTACCCTAACCCCAACTAAATTGTTTTAGTTGCCTAACCTTAACCCTAACCCCAACCAAAGTTGTTTTAGTGGAGTGACAGGTTGCATGGCTGGCCATGTGTAGGTATAGTACGAATGAAGGGTGCATAACTTTTTAAGATATAACGTTGTATGAGAACAATCAGACTCAACAAAGACATTATTTGCTGCATATAATGGAATGGGGAATGAACAGGTGCTCTCAGAAAACCACATTTTAACAAATGTGTAAAACCACCACTGTTGGTTTACAGCAGGAAACTTGTTAACTGCCACTTCTTAGTGGAGAGAGGGATTCACACAGACAGCAGGAGAAGCAGTGAATCAGATTTTCAGTTAGAGTTACCTAAAGACGAGGCCACAATGAGTCTGAGCCTCATTAACCTCATACAACTTCATGTAGCCTGGTGTATCGTTATCGTGTCATCACATGGTTTCACTTGCAATTCAGTTCTGTCCACTAATTAGAAGAAGCACTGAATCACTGAAAAATAATATTCAATGATTATATACTCCCTTTGCTATGCAGCATGAAGTCTAAAGTCAGATGGCTACGTTTTATATGCCACATCAACCATAAAGAGAAAGCCACATAAACACTAGTCTCACTCTCACTTAACACTCACATTAAAGGGAAGTGGGATGAGGTCAGCAATCCCTGGTCCCTGTGCAACACTAAGGTCAGGATTTGAGTCTGCTGGTAGATTTATTGACCAGCTTACTGCTTAAGAAAAATAAAGAGCCTGTCTGATTACATACACATGGATCGGATATCAGATTGCAACTCATGATAAAATAATTGCTGCTGTGTGTGTATTTGCATCCGTATGTGTGTATGCGTGTACATGCACGTGCACACGCGAGCACCCTCTCCAGAGAGCTGTCAGTGCCACAGTGACATTCTCCATATCCAAACGGGGAGACAGATTGAGCAGTATGGCTGGAAAAATAACCACTGCATTTACACGTGCTTGTGACTTGAATATGTGCATGCACGTGCAGGCGTGTGTGAGTCGTACACACTAAAGTGTGTCCAGTGATGTCTGCAGTGAGGCAGAATGAAATCATAAACCTTGAGGATTGTTTGATCCCTCCCAGATGGATTGTCATCAGCGGACAGAAAGGAAAGCAGAGGTAACTTCCACAGAAAGCTGCTATACTATTGACCTTTCCAGGGTTTGGTAAATAAAATCCAAATTTGTTATTTCATGAAATAGCGAAAATATACTATAAAATGCATTTGTAGTTAATGTAAATATTGAGATGAACTGCTTTACCCTCATCTTAAACATCCACCATAGATTTTACATGCATGGTGGATGTCTGCTACTGAAATACATTTTAGAACCATTAGTCAAACTAATAAACTAACAAACTTCTGGAAACTACTAAGCTGCATTCTTGTGTGGGGTGTTTTACTTAAATACTCCTAAGGGCCATACTGCTTGAAGTTGGTGCCCTTTTGATGGATTACACCATGGAGTGTCGACTGGTTGAGGCAAGATTTGTTTCCACTCATCTTCAGTTACTGTTCAGTTGACTGATAACACATTTCCAGCAAACAGGACAGTAAATTCAAGGTGTTGGCAACAATTTGTGTCTGTGAGAGAGAGAGAGAAATAGACAGAAAGACAGATGGGTATCTGGGTAGTTATTTGGTTACGTCTATTAGTAGCATTACTGGTGAAAGTGAAGCTGTCATGGCGTCTCTTGCAATCTCCTTTGTTCTCTATTATGTACCAATATTTTCTAACCCAATCGTCTGAATTTGGCTAATAAATAGAACTAAAATAGATGTAGCCTCATGAACCCATTGTCTGGCATGCTACACTGGACAACAGTCAAAAAGAGGAGAGTATCACAGGAAAGTATTTGAAAGTCAATTTTGTATATTTTTTGTGATGAAGGAGTAGCTTGGTACCATCACACTTGTCCTGATGCACCAAAGCCAAGCCATCTAATGGCAGCAGGTTACAACAAACACTATTAAATATTTGTAAATAATTTTGACCCAGGTCTGGTATTTACTGGGGTGTAATCATACAATTTGTACCGTACATCCATGTTATAAGAAACAGCTCATGCCTATTTCTTTTTGTTGTATAACCCATTAGATAATATACCCTTTCTAAACACACCTAGGTGAAGCACCATACACTAAAGTGTAAAATAAAACAAAAAGTGAAACCTTACACCTGTCAATGTATGCCTGAATGGATATTTTAATGAAGCTTTCATAATGTATGGAGTTTTGGGGTGATCTCAGGTGATCCATTGGAAACAGGCTCTGATTACATTCTGGCCTCGGTTGTTTGAAGTTAGCTAGCGAGGCGTAGTTGAAGCAAGTGCCTGAAACAGAGAGAGGACAAATGCGGTGTGCTCAGGAGGAGCCTGTAATCAACTTCATGGTTTGTTTCTGAAAGCTCATCTGTTCTTTAATTCAGGTTATGTATAGTAATCTAGAAAAATGAAAGGTCTATGAGCACGTGTGATTAAAAGAACCTGGGTCTCCCGCATGGGTAACCAAATCAAAGTGAGCCGAGGACAGTTTCTACTCTTCAAAGGATTGTTTTGTTCACAAGGTCCTGGAAAATATGTATGAGGACATTAAATCATCTGATGCTTTATTGAGATCTGGCAAAGGTCCAAAAACAAACAATGAAAGAAATTCTTCCCTAAAAGCTATCTACCACTGAAATTGTGAGGTGACGTGTTCAGTATGTTTCTTTCCAGAGCAGGTTGGCACATGAGGGAGAATTCTTATCAGTATGTCTATTGAAGTATTTTCAAGTGCTCTTCTGTCAGCTGAACGATCGTACTCAAAAACACACTGAGATCACAGACTATCTCAACCTGGGACATTTGAACAGCTATATCACAACACACGCACACACACACAGGGAGAGTCATTTTTTGGTGAGTGTATACAGTACCTGCTCTCTCTGGGAAAAAAGGGGAATGTGTAAAAGTATGCTCAACAAGTAAGGTGACATTGTGACCATATCTATTATGTTTGATGTTTGCGGAACCCTAAAATTCACAATTATTTATTTTATTTTATTAGTTATTCTGCATTGATTGATTTTTTTAGGCTCCTTTAAAATAAAACCCTGAAGACTCCATTGGTTTGAACAGAAAGTTTCATTGTGAATAGACATTAGGTTTGCCAACATAAAAGAGTCTTGTTTTAAGTATACATTTTCCAAAGCTTTTTGTTTGGATGCTAGATTTATAAAGTTGCAAGGAAAATACACCATTATTGCTTTAATGGAGTACTAAAAACATAGACACAGCAAAAGATCTATCGTTCAATCATGAGAGGCTAGGTTTACAATTATGAACATTTATTGACAAGCAAGAGAAATGTGCATGAGCAGAAGTTTGGCGTAGACTCCAGGTGGTATCCAGCAGTAGGGTGAAGCTCCCGGGGACAGGAAGGAGACAGGAGAACCCCCCGGGCTGAAGATCTAACCCTCCTGGATATCAGATGGAGCTGTGATGATGGTGGTGGTGGGGGAGGAGGTGGTGCGTCAATCTGGCGCGGTTTAGGCAGCTGAAATGACAGAAACACGGAAGCACCTGAGGGGATACAAATAGAAGGATATGGTTAGTGATTGGATACTGGAGAGGGAGGAAGGGGCGGAGAAAGGTGCGTGGGTTACAGTGAATGGATGATGCAAAACTGCTTGACCTGCTGACGTGACGAGGGGGCGGGGAGTAGCCTTCCTGATTGAACTTACGCATAAGCTTCATATTAACTTTTAATAAATTCATGAACAAAGCCTGTAGTTGTCTCAACAAGGAGTCCAAAACAAATGGCAGGTGAGAAAAATCACCCGATTCTGCTCTTTCACTGTGAGTGCTCTGTGGTTTCAGGCTGTTTTCTCATTTGTCGTGTGCATAGCGCTATAGAAACCCCTCACTGGTACATGAGTCAGAGATCCCAGGGTTTCCATACAGTCATTATCCTGTCCAGACCCATGCTGACAAATGAAAATGGCTTGTGCAGACTAAAACAAAAATAACACACTTGACATTGCAGATTGTATTTATTCAGCACTGAGCAATTACATAAGAGGTGTATGGCATGACCTCTGTAAGAGTACTTGTGAGTTTGTACTTCATGGTGTTTTTGTTGTTTACATTTTGTTTTTAATCGTTTTGCAAATATTAGTTCAGGTGAATTATTGATGATTGATGAACAAAATCTATGCACCGAACACTTTGACATGATGTTGACTGAATTTGCAGCTTACCTTTTTTTTTACGATTGCTTATACACGATTTCTGAAGCTATGGCTCATTGTTTCAAAACTCTAACACACAAAACCCCAAAACACACTCACAACATGGAAAACATCACACATCTCTTGCAAAAGCAAACACTTCATTCAAAACTATTTTAACTCTTCTCAAAATGGTATTTTTGTATCATAACTCTACACACAAACCACCACATGAATTGCTCTTCCTACATGACAACTAAAGAGGCCCGGATTTCATCAATGATCATTCTCCTTCTTCCTCTTCCATGTCCCTGTCCTCGTGCTCCTCTTACTCGCACTCCTCTTCCTCTAACTCTCTCTCCAATATCGGCCTCCATTGTGGTCCAAACCAAGAGCGCTAACCTGTGGCCTATCTATAGTGCTCAAGCTCTGATTTCTAAGTGAACAATGTGTTTTCACACGTGAGGCCTGAGTGTAGGCATTTGGTATGAGTGTGGCATTTTGAATGCCAGTGTTTTCCAGATTTTAGTTTTGAATGATGTGTCTAATGTAGAGAACTGTGTTTAATGTTTTGCGAAAAGTGTGTTATAAAATTGCAAACTGAGTGTAAAGCAGAGAATGTGCTTGTAATTTTGCAGATTTGGTCTGAGTTAAAGGTTTCAGTGATTGCGCCTCAAGTACCAGTTTTAGAGTGTAAGCTCAAGTTTCAAGTTTTCAAGTTTCAAGTTTCAAGTTTCAAGTTTATTGTCAAGTACTAGATAACAATGGGAACATCATTACCAGTAATGAAATTCTTGTCCTCCGGGTCAACTCAACTTAACACAGTAAGTAAAAAAGTCAAATAAGCAAATAAGTAAAAAATAGGTAATACGACAGTAATAAGACAAATAAGTAAATAAGTAAAGTAAATAATAAGTGATTAAGGAGAAATAAGATCAAACAGTAATAAGGTGCAGAGAGCGGTGTAGTATAAATAATATAAAAAAGTAGTATTATTTATACTACACTGCTCTCTGCACCTTATTACTGTTTGCTCTCAGCGATTGTAAAAAACTGTTATACTGTGGAACAGATGATGGTATACATGGTGCTTTCCTTCTTTGGTGTAGTTGAGGAGCGACTCGACTGCCAAAAGACAATTTGTATGGAAAGCTGGTAGGGTGCAGTTTCCTGTTACAGTCAGGGTCCATTCAACCCCCTGGAGGGCGAGTTAAACACCAATGAATACAAAGCCATTCTGAGTTATCATTTTCATCCTCTAAAGCATTTCTATTCTAACGGGAGAAGCTTTGGTAGCAGGTAGCAGGTTACCTAGTGGTTAGAGAGACCATCCTTCAACTGGAGGACCTGGGTTCAAGCCCCAATGTCTATGAGCATCCACTCTTCCAAAGTGCCCTTGAGCAAGACACTGAATCCCTATCACCTCCAGGGGCGCTGCTCTGAAGCTGACCTGGTGTTCTGACTTTCCTAGATGGGGGAAAGTGAAAAGACAAGCCCCCCCCACCCATATGTGGCAAGTTATCAATGAATGATTTCATAAACAAGAATATTTAACCCAGTGCTATTGTCGGCTCCGTCATAACATCTTAACCCAATTCAACTCTCCCTACATGGGAGATTGTACAGTGTTGCCTGAGACAATGTTTCCTACCACCATCAACAAACCACCAAATGATGGAATTTGTCATGGAAGAAATTGTCATGCCCTTTCTATTATACAGAGGGAAAGACCTTATTTTTAGTAAGCTTTATGGAGAAATTGATTTGCTGTGGAGAGTTCTCAAAACCTGATGTAACAGTTTAGGAATGAAACATTTGTACTTGCCCATTATGTGGAGGAGGCCTGGGAAATGGGAAAATGCATATCTCGAATTTCTGAACCATTTTTTCACCCTGTCAGTGAACAGTTCTATTCTGTGTGGCTGTTGAGTTTGCGGTGGGGTGGTGTGTGTGCGTGTGCGTGGTGAGGAGGGGTGGATAGTATCGATGGCATGGTCCATAGGCGTCATTAGGCCTGGGTGTCCGAGGCTACAGCCCCGAATGTTTTATGAATAGCCCCGGATCTCAAAATAAATAAATAAATAAATAAAAGTAATAAAAGAATAGCCCCGGATCTATTCATCTGTCAAAACCCTCAAAAATAATATATCGTTGATGTAAAACGCAAGTATGTTTTGGGTCCTCTGTGTGTCATTCAAGCAGCAGATCTACTTCACACTACGCGTGCATTTTGTGTGAGAGAGAGAGAGAGAGAGAGAGAGAGAGAGAGAGAGAGAGAGAGAGAGAGCCTGTGCAATGAGAGGAAAAAAAAGGTTTGTTGGAATGTAAAAGGTTAGCAGGCCTCTGACCCCGGGTCTGGGCTGAGGTCTAGAGGAAAACC
>CABFOQ010040121.1:0-22167 GCA_900660455.1 Gephyroberyx darwinii
TAGGTCTTCTCCGTGGCAAACGGTGTGAAGATTGGCCGTCCGACAGCGACCGACTCGTTCATCATAAGTGGGTTACAGAGCTTTGGGGATCAATATCAATGCCATATGAGCATTCCATCAATGTCACCGTTAGCGTGAACTGTGCCGAACATTCACACGGGTCCCCTGACGCATGCACACACACACACACACATAAACACACACACACGTTTTTTCCCCGAGTCCCAGTGTGGTTTTGAATCACAACTTGAAAGATGGTGATATTGATGACTCTCCCCTGCTGAATGTCCCCTATTCACACACACACACACACACATTAATTCATAAATGATGAAAAAGTAAGTGTGACCCAGAGATTGGATTGGAGGAGGAAAGACTGCTCGGGGGTGTGTGTGTGTTTGTCCTATGGTCGTAGCTTTCAGACGCCACCAGAATATGAATGGATTCCCGACCAGGAGTCGTTGTGTGTTTTGGCTTCCTGTCCATCTGGTCTGAAAACAGAGAATCCATCAAAGCATTTCCAATGAAGGAAAAAGATTTAATATTATGGGTCTGAGACTTAAATTTCTGGTCAGCTCATAGAAGACAGAGATCATTCTAGCAAGAGATCATTATTGTGTGTAAAGTGTATCGTGGCAATTACCAAGGAAGGTTGTGCTTTTATGATAGTGGACTCAAAATTGAGATGCCTGCACTCAGTCATTAAAGCGTCCTCAAATGCTAAGATAAAACATAGGGACATCATTGGAATTTGAATCAGCAGCAATTTGACCATTGGGGTAATCATCAATGCCAGAATCACAGGTCATTAACCGTTTCACGCTGCGCAAACATCAATGACGAGATTCACGCCGAGGGGGGAGGGTCTAGACAGGATTCAGATTTTCTGTCATGCCCAGTTTTTTCTTTTGGTAAATCAGCTTTGATACTGTTCGGTTTGATGACAGCTATGAGCCAGTTTTGAGCAAAGATCACAGGGATTTAATTTAAATGAATACTGATTCTTGTCTTGACAAGAACAACAATGAGACCCAGGACACCCGGCGATACCCGGCCAGAGGAAGAGAAACAAACAGCTCGCTCGCTCGTTGCTTTGACTATCACGGCACTGGCTGCAGTAGAAATGATCAATATTCCCAGAAAGACAAGTTATGAGCTCTGCTGGTCTTTGAAGGCCCAGACACACCAAGCCCGACATCAAAGAACTAGCGGCGACCAAGGCAAGGCAAGCTGTCAGATCACTTTGCGTCGCCTCATGTTGCCTGTAAAAGTTGCACTTGAACACACCGCAAAGACTACGGCCGACGGCCAGCTGACGGCCGACATGCACGTACGTTCTGCGCCTGCGTGAGAGGAAATAACTCTCCATACCAGGAGGCGGCGGTAGACCCAGACCCAACCGGAAGACCCAGGATGGCAGAAATACAAACAGACAAAGTATCGTTCGCTCGCCACTTACACGGTTTCGTTACACTAACTGAGAATATGTCTGATAAAAAGTTGCAACTGGCGCTGCCGTCATCAGCTGCCTTCTGTGTGTGCCCTCTTGAGAGTGTGGTTTGCTTGCCTTGCTCACTCCCGTTCTTCTTCTCGTGCACTGATTCACTTAAACTGAACAGCCAATCATTTTTGTTATTCTATTACAACTTTAAGCAAGTCTACAGGGAGTTTGGCCTCATCACGTAGGACATCAATAGAGCAGCTCCTTAGCAGCTAGCTTAAATAACGTTAGCTATGCTAGTGAGCGAATGACACCACTCACCTCAACGTGTCGTTTAAAGTTATTTAACCCACCAGGGGAATAGAGAAAAGTCACTGATGCAAACAGTGCAGCGAGCAACACTGTCATTATTTTTAACCCCTATTAGGCAGGGGTACATTTGTCTGGGGTGAAGTGTGTATTATATTTTCTTTTTTTGGACCACTCTGCCACGGAGCTGCAGGACACTAAACTTATCTGATGGGCAGTGAAAGAGAGAGAGGTCGACTGTAAAGCCCGCCCACAGAGAAAACTGATAGGTCTACTTAGCACAAAGAGAGACCAATCAGGATGCTCTCTCTCTCTAGCTCGCTCGTTCTCTCTCAAAAGAAAATCCATTTCTGGGATATTGTATATAATTTGCGGGCGTCAGGGAGCCGCTATCAACATGCAGGAGACTCCTTCCTTCCTGGAGAGGTGGGACGTCTGCGCTCAACGGCAGCCCAACGGCAGCCCAACGGCGGTCGACAGCTGGCTTGGTGTGTCAGGCCTCTGAAATCCACACATGTTCGCACACACAAATGTGCGAGTGAGAACAGTCATGAGCTCATACTGTGTACATTACACACAAACATCCATATCACTTCACACCCATCCACTCACACGTGTGAAGGACTGGCGCAATCCTACTCTGTTGCGGGGGTCCTTCTCCATCTCCCTCTCAGCGCTGCTGTGTCACCTGGCAGGCCGGCTGATGTTTTCTAAACCAATGTTTCATCTAACACTCCGGGGCCTGAGCCAGAAAAACGCCTTTTCATAAATGTGGAAATTTTACAGAGGGGATAACCATGACAAGGGTACAGAAAGCAGGAGACTGTAAGGGATTTTTGCTGGCATTCAGCTGTAGTACCTGCAGTGCATTACATGACACAGGGACCTGCAGATACATATATATATATACACCATATACCTACAAGTGTAACATGGCCATATTGTATATTATAGTTTTTTTTATGTTTTTGTTTCTAAAGATGATCTGGGAGAACACCTACCATCTGTGTCTGCAGTTGAGGAGTTGCAGGAAGTTGACAGGAAGTTTAAACGTAAAATAACTTTAAATTTAACAATTAAACAATGAAACAATCGCTAACAGGATGTTGCTACTTGACTCCTCCCCCTTCCCTGGCATCACTAACTCTACATTTGTTTTGAAGCGCAAGCAGAAATGGTTTCTCTGCAGAATTAATTAATGTCTCAAAATTAATGTCTTAATGATTTATTTATTTGTGTTAAAATGTTAAAATGCCAAACATTGGACCTTTAAACAAAACACACGGATTAGCAGGACAGAAAATACTCATCAGTGTTAACGAGTAACATTATATTTCTCATTAATAATAATATAAAGACACCACACCTTTGATACTGAGGAGTATCGGGCCAGCTGTGCACGATGAAGCTCTACAGAATCAAACATATGGGATGTTGATTAATGGATTATTAACAGATTGGATTTTCTGTCTTTTGACCAGAGAAACACGATTGGTTTCTCTATTAGTGTTCCTTTCTTTTGCTTTTTTTTTACTCCCTCCAAGTCACACTGCACTAAAACCATCATATCATATCATTCAGTTTGGGTAAAGACATTAAAATCGACTTTCCATCATTTTTTAAGGAACTGTAAATCACCTCCTCTTGGGACAAAAGACACCTTCTTGATGCCTCTCAAAGAAAAAAGCAGACGTACGATGTCGACAGGATTTTTTGACACCCTCAGCAGGTCAAACATCATCTTCTCCCATAATCCAGAACCCTAAGAAAGAATATTTTAGTTTTCGGTGTAGTTACCTCTCTGGGTCAAAGGACTCATTGATCATTCTGGTGAAGCTCGCGGCAGCAGGAGCAGGCAGGTGGCTGGCTTGACACTGAAAAGAGGAGGGTGTGCTGATGTGTGCTCTCCTTGGAGGTGTCACTGTGCATTAGCTGTGCGCTGCATTGTGCCTGTATTGTTCCAGCATCATGGATATGACGGCTGGATGCTGGATCAGGCACACTTTCATATATTCATGCCACTGCAGAGGACATTACCCACTCCTTTTAAAGGTATTATTCAGTGTAGTTTTCAAACAAATGCACTTTAGCTAATAGGGTGTTTCTGAAATTTATTTGAAGAATTCAATCCTACACGCAGAGCAGTCACGACACTGAGCCCAGATCAGCAGACATCACAAGCATCCCCTGATTCAAACGAAAACCTGGTGAATGGAGATATTTCAGAGGGCATCTGTCTGCAAGGATTCAAGAAGGGTTTAAGGAAGGGGTGCCAATCAAGACCAGCTCAGTTGTGTAACTGAAGCTAATCCAAAACAGTTCGAGGAGATTGATGCGTTTTCGAAAATGCAGCGACTACAGGAACATCTCTTTAAGATCGCATTTTTTTCTAAACCCATTCTATCCGACTTTCCTTTTCTCATCCTTCTTTGCCCTTAGGTTTTGCTGAAAAGATGTGCAGGATCCCAGCATCTCAATAAGCCAATATCACAGGCAGTTTCTATGAAAGGTTGATGGATGATAGCTACGAAATTATGATCCTCATGCTGCTCCTCATACATACTCATAGTTACTGTGAAATATTGCCATTCAATTTGTTTATTTATTTATTTTTGCCAGTGGTGTGGCATAGTGAGTAGGGAGACTGCCCTTCAACCAGAGGACATGGGTTCAAGCACTCAACTATCTTTGAGCGAGGCTCCAGGGATGCTGTTCTCTAGCTGACCCTGCACTCTGATCTCCCAAGCAAAAACACAATTTCCCTACAAAGATCAATAAAGTAGCACATTATTATTAAACCTACAATACGCAAGGTTTTGCTTTGAGGCAGTTACGTGTTTGCAGCACTCTCTCTGTGTGCACGGCTGCAAAATATCAGCACATCCACCTCCAGTCACAGTTACCGATGCCTCTCCCTGCTTGTGCTAGTCATGCTCTGGCCATACATGGGTCAGCAGGTGACCAGCTCAGTATGTATTTCTAGCTCTTTTATGCTGGTTTTTAGCTGGTCCACCAGCATCAGTGTTCCCATCAAGGTCTAGGCTGGTTCTGTCAACAGGGTCTCCAGCCCCTCCCAGTCCCAGTGACTATTAATTCCCACAGGGAAGCAGCTCGACTCGTAGTGGCAGCTCGCTCTTGCCTTTTTTTTGCAAAATCTCCTCCTTGTCGTTAGGTTTTTGACAGTGGCATTCCTCTCTGCAGCCATAGCTACCTCCGCTTTTGGAAATAAGCAGAGATCACCAGTTAACTGACTAGTCTGCTGGCTTTTTGCTGCACTCTCATAACAACAAACCAACCTCCCCACCTCTAAGAAGGCATGGAGCCAACAGAGAATCATCAGTCGTAGTTTTCAAAATCACCATGCCGGATTCATGACGCAATTTTGACGTAAATGATCTTGAAACCCAGACTTAGGAAAACAAATATCCCAGCAGAGTTGTTATTTCCAGTCGGAAGCACTCACACTCCGATGTATTAGCTGGATGTTGTTTTGCTGTGTTGCCTTGTTCTGATTGAGATAATGCGGCTTCAACAAGGCTGAAACACGGCTGACTACAGCTCAGGGAAATGGAAAAACTTTTATTTTGTGTTTGTCTGGGAGGAAACCATTCATCTGAAATATTACGGAATTTCTTGGACTCCTAATAGTGATAGACATGTTCGGTAAAAGTCTTTAATACATGGCAACCATTCCATCACATAACTGTCTCTCTTCATCGACTGCTCACGGTGGTTTTTCACTTCTCCACACTGTGCATTAAAAGCTGTTCATTTCAGTCAACTAAATCAGCTTTGAAATGTCATGATTTGGACATATCAGACTTTAGCAGGCTACATGTGTGTGTTTGTGTGTGTGTGTGTGCTTGCAGCTAGGCAAAGATGCACACATTCAATTGGCCATTTACAAAGCCGCCTCTTATATATCTTTTTTTTCGCAGAATATTTATTTTCACACAACTTTGACTTCGATATTCAATCGCCGCTTCTAGCCTGTGGCATTTTCAGTATTAAGCTTTATAGACACACATTTTGGAGAAACGTTCTTCTCACAGCCTCTGTTACCTCTGCTGCACTGGAAGCTTCTTTAAAAACCTAGTTCATATGAGAAGGGATGTCTCTCTCTCTCTCTCTCTCTCTCTCTCTCTCTCTCTCTCTCTGCTGGCTGAGCAATGCATAACAAAGAGAGTGTGTGTGGTAAATTTACGAGCCAGCCAACCCACCTGTGCCTGCGGGTCTGGTGCCGATGACTTTTCCTGTGCTCTTGGGAGGCATTACTCTGACAGGGCAATGTGAGAATGCTGAATTGCACACAAACATAAACGGGTGGCGAGAGAGAGACTGCAACTCTGCTGTATCAATCTTATCAGATTTATGAGGGACACCTACTTTTCCCATAGAGAAAAAAAAAATTGTCAGTCACATTTTTTTTACAGGAAGAGAAAGGGTCGGTTTTAAACTCTTATTGAGATTTAGTGGGTATAAGTGCACGTGTTACCTCATCAATACTTTCTAAACTTTTAGCTGTTAGCTATTCACCTTTCTGTATGTGCGTGTGTGTTGTGTTTTATGTGCAAACTGATAGCAAATGCCTTAAGGCTACACTAGGCAGCTTCAATGGCAGCGAGATGTAGCTGAAAAAATGTAACTTCAATACCCAGAAATGTGAATTGACGACAGTAAACTGCACACAGCGTCTTCGTTTTACCAACCCAGTCGCTGCTTAAGAGACAGTTTCGTATTTCATTCTTAGGTTTCACTTCCTGTCACTTCCTGTGTGGTATACATACCGAACACCAAAATTTCATTTCGGCAAATAGGACAAATCTATAGGGTCTCAATTAGGGGGATGGGGCGCCCCACTTTGTGATTGAGGCTGATGCGATGTTACCCTGGTGTACTACATAGAAATGTTGCCTATAGCTTTAACAAGAACATTCAACAACTGTGTATTGCAACACATAAAGACACAAAGTGCACAGGGGCAAAGAAAAGAAAAAGAGCAATGTTGCCATGTCATTGTAAACTCTCCAATCATCATGCTTCCCTTCACAATGGCCTGTCAAAGTTTCAAATTGGATAGTGTTGACCTTTAGCTTGCCGGCACCTGGACTGACTGAGAGGCTGAGAGCGAAACAAGGAGCGAGGAGGCAAAGAGTTGAGTGTTGAGACAAACACACACCCAAGCACACACACACGCACACACACAACAGGTACATCTAGATGTCCGATGTCAGGGTAATGATGAATGATGACTTAATGTCACAGTCAAATGTTCAGTCATGATGATAAATATGTTACATTTATTTATTTATTTTATTGTTGGGATGGGAATTTAGTGAGATTCACAATTTGACCAACGGGTTGAACTGTACGTGTCCCTACATGGGGATTTGGAATTAGTAACAGTCTACATGGTCAGACATGACAACACATTAGTGGTGTGTTAAATCATGAGTCATTGAGGACACACTTGTCACACTTCAGGTGAAACTCTTAAAGATTGGAGTGGAAGCTAAATGCATGAAATATATTTTTCAAGTGTGCAGACTGTTGCAAGGAAATGACTTTCTCGAGTGTGCTGACTATCAGCATCTGTTCTGCTTATGGAATAAAAGTCAGCATGTTCTGTTCCAGTTGAGTGTGTGTGTGTGTGCGTGCATGTGTGTGAATGTGTCTAGTTTGGATTAAAGAGCTTCACATGACAACTCTTTTAACTTTAAACACACCGGCGCCTCCGAGAAAACGAGACAGCCGCCTGAACTGATGGTGGTTTAGTCTGTGGACTCGTGTTGAACATGTGTGTCATAAGAGCTCCAGTCAAAACGTCCTCAAAGATCTTTGAACTAGCTATAAGGATCCAATAGGAATTCAAAATATTATGGGATGGTCCTAATGGATGTTCTAGATAAGACCTGGTTCTTTCCAAAGACAAGAGAGAGAAATTAATAAAATGTCTTTAAAGGAATTATAGACCTAATAATAATCCCATTAGACTTTCTTATGGCATTCTGGGAAATTGTCCTTGACGATGCTGTTTTCCCAAACAGGACAGTTTAAAATCTGAGAATTTATCAGAGTACTGTCAACATCCCTTAGGAAGCCAAGGTATTTAAAGCCCTATTTGATCAAATTGGGTGTCAGAAATGATTATCGTGTAAAGGAAGTGTCCCCAAAAAAGGTTGCAAACGTGTCACGTTGATAAAGCTAAGTGCAATAAAGCCATTAAAGATAGTAGCTCATAATTCCAGTGTGATGGGTGCACTATTTTCAGCTAGATCCTCCACAGGCATCTTTCCAAGCCGAGTGTTTTGTCACTCCAAATGAGGGAAAATAGACTTTACCTACTCGTAAATGTCCCGACTGCAGCAGCAACCTTGCTCAATGCTGAACTCAAGCTTCACAAACGGCATATTTCACAGTAGCTATATTTTCCTGACAAGATAACAATCAAAACACACAGACACATTTTGGGACACAGCTCTGCACACACACACACCCCGCCTAGTGAAATGATGGAGTAGGGGCTTTTAAGGCACATGGATCTAGCTTTGCTTACACAATACTGCTCCACATCGAATTACTGTCAAGTTGAGAAGTAATGCTGGGTTGATGAGTTAAGTGAATGATGTTGACAAGACATAAAACACAATGGAAAGAAAATACCATTGACATTCCTCTCTGCTCTACCTATTGTAATCCTCCAGGATGCATTTTACCGTTGTCGGTTTATGAGTTAGTTTTACTCCATTAACTCACAATATCTTCCGTGTGCTATAATTTAACTGCTGTGCTAAATGCTTTAAATAGATAGCGTATTTATAAATCCCCCCAACACACACACACACACACACACACACACACAATCTCTACATGATCTGCCTACAGTATTCAGTGTTATGAAACAGGCTGACACAGGGAAAACGATCCGATCCAGTAGAAAATGAAACACGTTTTGGAGCCAACATCCTGTTCTCGTTATGATACATCACTTCACTTCCTGTGAGAGAAGCAGTTTTAACTGGGAGTTTCTCTGTTGGTCTACACATGTGAAGTAAGCACCTAAAGGCTTGTAGGATAACTTCTCTAGTCTCTAAATATCCAGTTCAGTGATCCTAAACTCCTTACTTATCACTTAAATAACAATAGGTATATCTTATATATCTTATATATCTCTATAATATCATAATATTCTAAAAATATAACAACTCTATATAGTATAACATTACACACACACACACTGTGTGTTGACCAAATTGCAAATTGCACAACTGTAAATTGCAATTTGGTTATTATTCCTCGCACTACTTGTATATATATATTTTTTGTATATTTCTTTTTCTTTTTGTATATTTGGAGGACTTTTTTTTATACAGATAGCTTATATAGATTTATACAGATAGCTTTTATATAGCTATCTATCTATCTATCTATCTATCTATCTATCTATCTATCTATCTGTCTGTCTCTCTGTCTTTCTGTCTGTCTGTCTGTCTGTCTGTCTGTCCATCGTAATTCATATTTTATACCTGATATGAAGTAAATCTTCAGCATGGAGTAACTACAGCAGTAGCATAACACTATGAATGGTGGACATTTTACCTCTAGTCCCTTCTGTTTTATCTGCACAACTACACACAACTACATTGAGAGTGAATAAAAACCTTGCAAAACATTAAAACTTTTCTTCAAAAATAAATTTCATAGCAACTTTTTTTTTAGCAAATTTTCTTTGATTCAATTGCAAGATACCATTCATCATTTTGCAGATCTGATCTCGCTCTTCCCTAAAATGTATAATAGGAAGATACTGATTACGTATTTTGGAAGCCTCTGATTTTATTTTTTTTTGTTTGTTTTGTTACAGTCAAATATTTACAACATTTTTTTGTTTAAGCCATTTCAACTATCATTTTTCTGAATCCCTTCATCACTTGGACTTCAGAATTAAATTGAAGTTGTGCTTAATACGCTCTATCAAAGTGGTATTCCATCATTGTACGGTCCAAAAAAAACCTTCCATGTTTCCATCCTCCACATCTGTTATTTACCAATGTAAGTTAGATGGATTGCTTGATAAGAGACTTTGCTTTAATCACAATTTTTTCTAAAACTATGTTCATTTCTTCACAGAGTGCGTCTGTTAGTTGGCTTAGTGCCTATAGTCTGGCCAGCTTTTGATGCCTAGAAAATGATTGGTGTCTCCCACTGTGTCTCCCTCTCTCTAAAGTGACGAAAGTGAATGAAAAGACTTAGACTCAATCATGGCTGGCATGTGCATTGTTCAGAGAGATTGACTGATTCCCATTCAGTGGAAGTGCTTATTCTAGGGATGCTCAGTGGACTAGGGTGCATGCTGTGTGCTCGCAACATTGCGGGTTTGAGCTCAACTCGTGACAGAAAAGACGCCACCGTCAATGCTGAAATCTATTTTCCCCTTTCAGGAGCAGTCCAACAGTCTTAATAAATAAGACTCCTCTTTCAGGGCCACGAGCAACAGTCTATACACACACAGCCTTCCCAGACTCCAGGCTCACAGATGGGTGCCGACTCTTAAGCATCTTGTTTACCAGCTGGACCGCTCCTGGCTCTCTCCATTTCCCAACCAACGCTCAATCATCGACCCACTTGACACACCTACTCTTTGATATCCAATGAAGCACATGCACACACACACCCATATATATATTTATGTATGACACACACATTCAAGCTTTTTTTTTTTTACCGTTGGCTGCAGTAAGAACAGGTCACGTGTGGATTGGACTGGGCTGTGTGCCAAGGCTAATAGTTTTCAGCAAATCTGCAGCTTAACACGAGCTAAAGAGTCAAGATGTAATCGTCTTTTTGCTCATCTTCACGGTGTTGGTTACACCGTCCTGCGTAACCTTTTGACATTTCAGAAGTGTGTTGTTTAACAAGGATGTACCGCCATGGTCAGCGATGACCCTTGGAGAGGCTATGCTATCCATTCTGTGTGTATGTGTGTGTGTGTGTGTGTGCACGCAGGTGTGTAGCCAGTCATCCATTGCATTGACCCGACGCCAGTGTTGCCGCTTGGCTGAACATTAAATCTAGTCGAGGGCCGAGTTTATTTTCTTTGGTTTGAAAGGCCATATTTATCGTTTTCAATTATCTCAGATCCATAAAATCTGACCCCGGCGCTCTCACTGTTGGACCGCCGGAGAGGGGAACGAGAGCAAATGGAGGTTAGGGTACAAGGTTTTTAGATTTGTGTATCTGCGTATTTTTCATTTTCGTGCAAGTGCGTCACATGCTCATCCATATGTATAGAAACAGACATTTGTGTCCTTGAGCTCATACACGTATGAACTGAGCATTAACTCCGGCGCTCCGTAAGCCTTTGAAATGTAAGTATACTGTCATTTCACTCCACAGAGCAACAAGTAAACCCACTTCATCCACAACCAAGCTATAATAACATCAACACTTCTCCTAGTTCTGATGCTTGTTATAGATTAATAACAGCCTTGACATAAAACTCCCATTATCTTGTCAGAAGACGCGCTCACGGCCTGGGGACACACACACACACACACACACACACACCCAACACCCACTGTTGTGTTTGACTGGAGACTGTATCATCCGAACCAACCATTTTAAAGCAAATGCTGCAATGGTGAAGGACAGAAGATGATGCCATCTGTGTGAGTGTGTGACTTCCACCCACTCTCACTCCCAATCTCTTTTTTATGTTGATTGTCTACACTTGCGAATATGTATGTGTGTGTATGTGCACATGTGCGCTCGTCCATGTTTGCTACTTTTTAATGGTTTGCGGAGGAATTTAAAACACACACACACACATGCATAGAAATAGTTAGTTTGGCAAAGCTGCATAAAGTCGACATTTAGGAGAAATGCATTGGTGAGAAATGTTGGTCCATTTAACAGAAGCACAGATTGGGGAGGCTAGCCATTACATGGATAGCACTTGTCGTCATTGTTATGTTGCTAGCAAAAGGTAGTTGCAGTCCTTTGGAAGTCAATGGGTGCCTAGACAATTGTATCAGTACTAATGGGTTTGTGACTTGGGCACCCATTGGATCCACCAGTAAACGTGCTCACAGAACTGAAAGTTGTTTTTGAGAAACACATATGCCAAACGCCGCCCACTGCAGAGATTCAATTGAATTGTGAAGCAATGCAAAAAGAGGTTATGCCACATCCATTATATGTACTTTACATCGTTTCTATCTCCCACCTGCCAACACAGCTTCGGTCTTGGCTCGGCCGTAAAGGGCTACAATCATCGTTTGGCCGTAGCCCTAATTCAGGTCAGCACTCCTCATCACAATGTGCTAATTAACTCGTTAACCAATAGAAACAGAATCAGGAAATGGGGAAGGGAAGCGGTAGTGCCTATAAAAACATCAGTGTTTGATCTGTATCCAGTTGAACCAGAGGTGGGTTAAATTCCTATCGCACCGCAATGGGAGTTTAAATTACATACTCTCATCTGGCGTGGCCATCATCCGCCGTTGCTTCCTGGCTTAATTACATCTTGGTTGGCTCGGACGAGGGAGTTATGTGAGTTTGCTATGTGTTTTCAGATGAGGCCATGCCCCCGTTTCCATATGCCTCTGGATGGATGTTGATGTTGTTACAAAGCGCCTTTCAGCACCACGAGGGCATACAATGTGTTTTAGCACAGTGAGAATCAAACCACCAACACTGGCAGTGTTAGTGCCACGCCCTACCAGTTGAACCACGTACATTTTATCAATATATAACAGGATTTTCAGGACGTTCAACATGACACTCGGGCAGCATGGTGGTGTAGTAAGTGAGAAGACTGGAGGGGTTCTGTTGGTGACCCTGTGCTCTGATCTCCATTTGCCATTACACCAATTTTCCTATAGGGATCCATAAAATATTATTATAACTCAAGCACATACAGTACATACACAGTGAATGCACAAACTTGGATACAAATCTGAGCGAGAGAGAGGTGGAGATTGAGAGAGAGAGGAGATATCGACTGAAAGCCAGGCAGATAGACGTAAATAATTTCATCCCTGACCTACAGTGAAACTTCTCCTCCTCCCATGCAGTAGCTTTGGAAAGCAAGCCTGCCTACTCAGTCTGTCAGACCTGATGCGCTCTGTCTTCTTCATAGTGCCACTGTCCCTGTTAGCTGTCAGGATGTGTCCTCCAGCCATCTACACCCTCCTGGCTAAGCTATTATGGGAGTGTGGGTACCGGGGCTGGGGTTGACTACTAGCTGTGTTCTCCTCACGCTGTTTAGCGCTACTTCAATCCTTTCTCACACCTTTCTGTCCTCAAATGGTGGTGATTGTGTACCGCCGATAATAATTTGTGACGGTGCTGGTGGCGGCGGCGGTGGTGGTGGTGCGGGGCTTGTGGGTGTGGAGAGGTACAGTAACCTCTGTTGTCTCCAGATAATCTACCAATTACCGAGTTCTGCTCTGTATTAGGAGTCTCTCTCTCTCTCTCTCTCTCTCTCTCTCTCTCGCTCACTATACTGTCACCATGGTAACCTCCTCAGGGCTGACAGAATGGTTGTGGAAGCAGAATGAACTCAGGGATTACCGTTTGACAACAGCTCCTGGTCCCGGTTTATCTCAGCCAACACCACACTGGGCAAACAATTTATTTAATGGCCCAGATGCATCTTTTCAATTATTAGTATTTTCTAGCCAATACATAATATATAGCTACTCGAAAATGTTCTGTATTCATTTTGAGAAAAGCATCGCGCTGCACAAAATCTGTGGCTCAGTAATTTGGATCTATTCATAGATGTACCAGAGCTGTGATTACGAGAAGGTGAAATGTTCAAATGTTCAAAATGACAGCGCACATTTGTCATGTCTGGGAAAAAAATAATAATTTAGTTTTACGGTGTACAGAATAGCAAAATACTCATTGCAATAAACATGTCAAACTCTAGCTGTGTTTTAATGGCACCTATGCAAGATGCCATATATACAGGCACCAAATTCTAGGCAACTTGTCTGTCAACTATCTTATAAAAGTCTATTTTAATCCATTTCAGTGGCCTTGTATGTTTGGCATCTTGCATAGACCTTTATGACTTTTTATATATGCTGTGAAAAAGACTACAGATTTATGATTCCTCTTTAAATGAGTTTTAAATTTTTACTTAATTTTACAAAAACTAGAAAAATTAAAACCTTCAAACACGTGTTATGACCAAAAGTTTTTATTCTAGCCGACACTAATACCTGTGTGCAAGTTCAATGGACCGCATACTAGGTGAGTCAGCGGCAGAGAAAGAGAAATCTCTCCTGCAGAGCTCTGTGTTTTAAGAGAACAGGTAGTGGCACAGACAAATTGATGTGAGAAAACATGAGGGGGTATCGACAATCTCACCAGCAGGCTTCGCGTGGCATTATGGGCTGAGAACCAGGGGCGACAATTCACTAAACTCTAAACCATGGTCCCTGCAGCTAATATCATTTGCCACAAAACTTCATAACGTATATTGACTAAATTTCTGGAGCAATAACTAGAAATCATTATATGGTCAATTATTTGTGATTTTGCACGCTAGCCCCCATGAACTGCACCAGGCAGTGGAAGACTCTGACATATTGCCCAAAGACATCATCCCACTGATTTAATACCTATCGCAAGGATTGAAAGGGCACGTATTATTGGAGTAACATGGGAGGGATGTCGGCTGGAGATCTTGCTCTTCAAAGCATCATTCAATACACAGCTTAATGATGGAGGTCCTATCTGTGCAGAAAGGCTGGATGCATCGGGCGTCTGTTAAACTCATTAAACGATTTCTTTCCGCTCTCTGTGCACCCTGGCGGCACCATTTCCTTTGTTGATCCTTTAAAATCTCAAACACATACGGCAGGACACATCTTCATAGCGTAATTGCTTCCAATTATTCTGAATCCAATAAACAGGATTGCTCAGTCTCAGTTTTTGGGACTCAGCATTTCATAAGCTATGTGATGTTTTCATCCTTGTTTTAGTCTGCAGATGTCTTGTTTTGCAACATGAAACCAATGGGAGCTCTAGAAATATTCTGATTCATAAAACACACCTGCAGATTTAACATGACATTAAGGGCAGACACCGTCGCGGAATCACGTTTTGTCATTCGTAAACGTGGGTCACCGGCCTGTTTTACCGCACCGGCACTACCGCCCTCTTTCATCGTGTGCATGTGCCATAAGAGATTCATAAAAACACACCTTCGTGCAAACAATTGCTGCTTTTTTATTGTAAATACTGTGACGGTTGTTGCCCTTTGCACATTCTCGTTAAGCATTGCCACTTTTGATTTCACTGCACACCCTGTATGTGTATGTGACTAATAAAGTTCTTGAATCTTGAAACCTGTTCTAGCCTAGACTGTATGAAAAGGATTTTCTCTTCTAGGATGTTTTCAAACATGTTTGGCCACACGTGCAAGTCAAATCTGTAGCAGTTTTTGTGATTTGATACCACGTATCAGCGTGTTCCTGCAATCGTTTCCCAAATCTGTTTCCGTTGGTTTATTGTTCCTGAATTTTTACCAAACAATTTAGAATCATTTGCCAGTATCCACGTATCGTATTGTGAACATGCCTTGATTTACACTGCGTCAAGTCCAAATCTTGCAGGAGGCTGCAGGGCTGGAACAGGTGGACATGTAAAGACCTGTACGGAGCACCGTGCAGCACTGAAGTCAAACTTTGAATTGGGATCTTGGTCAGTAGACTTTGTCAGTGGCTTTGAACATTTTGTCAGAAGGGAAATCGTCAATTGGGACTTAGTAAGATGAAGGACTTGGTCTGTAAAGACTTTGTCAGCATTAAAAACAATAAAAATGTGGCTTTAGGAGCAGTGATCAATAAAGACTTGTTCAGAAGAGAATTGGTCAAATAGACTTGGTCCTTTGAGACTTTGTCAGTAAGATTAAAGACTTGGTCAATAGCCTTAAAACCATGATCTCTAAGTATCGCTTCCCTCCCATCCTGTGTTGGTGTGTGTGTGCATGCATAGCTATGTCTGGCAGTGGCAGCAGTGAAGCATGGGCAGTGAATAACACACACTGTTGCAAACAAGTAGCGCATTAGCAAGGGCCATTACCCTCATCTCCCTTCAGCTATGAACACAGACACACACACATGCACACACGGAGGATGTAATGGAGTGTGTGCTGGTGAGATAATGAAATATTTGTGCTGTTTTCATGAGAGAGAAACAAAGCGT
This sequence comes from Gephyroberyx darwinii, assembly GCA_900660455.1. Taxonomy (NCBI): domain Eukaryota; kingdom Metazoa; phylum Chordata; class Actinopteri; order Trachichthyiformes; family Trachichthyidae; genus Gephyroberyx; species Gephyroberyx darwinii. The sequence goes on from CABFOQ010040121.1 coordinate 15,971, forward strand.
GTTTAATAGCAGTTCAGCGCTACTGACATTTGGGTAATTCTGTGGGTGTGTGCTGTTTTCTGGATGTCACTTAGTTTCATCTTGTATTGGTCAGCACCAGGGGTAGTGGTAAAAAAAAGAGGTGGGTAAACTATGAATTCTGTGATCAAGGTAAGGCGGACCATGACATTGGGAGTCCCAATCTACACACAACCGACCCCGCTCTCCCCTACTAGCTGTTTAAAAATAGCATTTTAAAGTTTGTAACAAATCTGAGTGCTAACTTTACTTTTCTTTTGCTGGCATCGGCAGGAGGAGGTTTGCTTTTTTCACGTTTAAGAAATCGCCGTATATCCATTTGTCAATGACAGGAATCCAGAAACGCTGGTCAACCTCTGTCGCGAGCCCGGCTGCCGCAAGAGACGATGTGATTGGTCACAGATACTGTAAATGCTGGTAAAACAATAGGAAACTTTAACTCTAGCAAATTTTAAAGTTGTGCAAACGCTATATAGTGGTGGGTAAACGCTATTTCAGAAATGTAGGAGGTGCGTAAACGCCGTTTACGTACAAAATGTTTGATTTTAGAATTCCAGTTTTAAACACGTTTTTGTGTTTGTACTGTGTTGAGGATATTTAAAGTACACAATAATAGTAAAGCATCAATGAAAATCACCCTAACACAACAGTACAGTGTAACAGTACAGTGTGTAAGCATGTGAGATCGGTTTGGATGTCAGATATTTCACTGATCTTGCTTCACTCTCATTCCGACCACTCCCATCAGTGGAAGCATCGATGGAAATCCTGATTAAAAGTATGGAGGAGGAGAGATTCCCATTTTCCTCTCATCTACTTTCCCCCCCGAGTGGTCACCACTTTGGAGATGTTGGTCCCATCCAATCAACGCGCTCCCCGTTTGGCTACATCGCCACCTACACACCTTTCCAATTCGGCTCGCTCATCATTTTCCCATCGATATTTCATCCCCGTTTCATCCCCTCGGTGTTGTTATATCAAATACAGTCCAGTGGGTGTGTTTCAGCACAACCTTGAACCGCAATCAAGCGCCGGCTTCATTCCTCTGCATCTGAGCTAGAGCATTACACTTGACTTCACCTTACCTCGCCTTTTTCTCGCTCCTATTCCGATATTAAAATAATAATGTGTGTGTGTGTGTGTGTGTGTGTGTGTGTGTGTGTGTGTGTGTGTGTGTGCAGAGGCGTATGGGAGAGAGGTGTGTAAAACATACTGATACAAATGAGCTGTGTACTAACAAGGGTCATTAACCTCATCTCCCTTTTTGCCTATGCATGCATACACACACACATACACACACACACACACACACACACACACACACAGGCACTCCCAGTGTAATGGGCTCTGTGCTGAAAAGCTCTGATGGTGATGAATGAGAGTATTAACATTGTCTAATTAGCGGCTAGCCACAGTAATATGCTGTGTTCACGGGAGTGAAACAAAGATGGTGTGCTCACGAGGGTCTTACACTACAACTGTCATTTATGTTTACTTCTGCATGTTTATGTTGTTTATGCTTTGCAATCTGCTAATGGGGTCAACGTGTCTCATTAGGTCTTAATAAGGGTACTATAAATGGGCTTGCACTAGCTCTAAAACATCATGGACTTTATTAAGGTTTTTATAGCAGATTTGATATTTCCTATTTGATCCACCTTCCCATTGGAGTCTACTATAAAGGGTACAGGGCTAAAATACCTTGATAAAATACCTTTATCTACTTGAGCCTTGCAGGATCACAGGGAAACGCTACATGTGATCACATGATTACAGGCATTGAGAATTAGCCGTCAGAATGTAATCTACAGGATCAAAATCTGTGAATTTCTTTCTGCTGGTCTAAGAAGGGAAATGGTGAATCCTTTAGAGGAATTCCTTGGTAGCCTCACTTACATTTTAAAGATAATTGGACGTCAGTTAGCTCAATATGAATCTTCCCTGTGTGATGTTTCAGCCAGGTTTCTCAGCCATCCATCGTATTCTCATATGACATCTAACAAAAGGTAATGCACCTTGATTTGTATGATACCTACACATGACCTGCCACATTCACTGCACTCAAACAACTTAGGTTAAGTAAGTTAACGCTCGATATCAAATTGACATCGAGGGAAAAGCACTGGCACAAGTAATCTCCTCAATACAGCAAGTCTTCTTATTTCTAATTCCCTTCTTTACAGGCTTTCATCCTCCAAGGGGGTCCCACAAGAAACACACGTGCAGAAGACATGTACAAAAAACTGTTTATAATAAAAACTCATGTTTGTTTACCAAAAATGAACCCAAAGGCCTTTTATTTTACCTTAGATTAAGGTTAGGCAAGCGAAAACATGTTTGTTAAAGTTAGGTTTGTCTCATTCAACCTAATCTTAGTGAAGCTACTGTTTGTTTCAGTGATGTGAGCTCCAGCTTCTGTTCCACTAGACCTGTAGAATACCATATGAAGTTACAGAGAATTTCTATTTGCAACTACAAATTGGGTTTGAGAACATGTTACAGTTCGCTCTCTGGCAAGTCTCGCCCTTTCACACCTCCCACCTCCTTTCGGACAGGAGTAAAACTGGTACACGCAGACGGTGAGAGAACCGGGTGTCAAAATGCATCAGCGCCTGCCTCGCAGATCTGTACGAGAAAAATATTGAAAGTCCGGTAGGTCTCATGTCATTTCGTTTTGCTTCAACAAGTTTGTGGCAGTGAACGGCAGCAGAGTAAAAGCTTTGCATGCTGAGATAAAATGTGTTGCTACCGGCAACACCGGGCAACTCTCCGCTGACCCATGTGTATGTATGTACATGTACTGTATGTCTGCATGTGTGTGTGTGTCTGCTGTAAATGGCTGGTGTACGGTCACGGCCATGGGCAGCAGTGGCATTTCACGGCCAGACTGGAGGCCTATCGCTGACGGTCTACCACTGACAACAACAGACACATTAAAAGAAATTGAATACAAGAGAGCAGAAGAGATAATGCATGAGTTAAAAGAGAGAGGAAGCCACAGGACACCATCCTCAAGGATTTTGCTGCGATAAGACCTTGGCTTAATGGTGTCCAACATGAAGCGTTTCACTGATCACACCTCGCTGTCTTATCTGCAGCTCCAGAAGAGAGGAAACATTTATGAGTGTCTGGTGCCTGTGTGTGTGTGTGTGTGTGTGTGTGTGTCCTTGCCGGTGTGGATGTGTGTGTGTAAGAGAAAGACAAAGAGAAGCAGGGAGAAAGACACAAAAAGAGCACTTTTTTTTATTTTTATTTGTGGTTGTGTATTAGCATTGTATGTATGTGTGTCAGTGCATTTGTCTGTGTGTGTGTGTGTGTGTGTGTGTGTGTGTGTGTGTGTGTGTGTGTGTTTCAAACTGAGCTGTAGCCCCGAGCATCACTTATCAGAGTGCTGTACAGCATCACAAGGGGGGGGGTCACCATCATGCACAAGGTTTTCCTTCTTAAATGATCAATAAGACTGCATTATGCCACCTTCTGCAAACTGATTCAGGGACTAAATTGTGATTATGAACGTCTGAGAGTTTGGATAGGGTTAAATATTTCAGTTTCTAGAAGATCCTTCATCATGCACATGGAGGCAGGCAGAGGGCTAGACTATGCCACCAACTGGGCTGATTCTGTCTCTTTAAGACCATTTGTTTGCATGTTGTGACATTTAAGGCCCTCGAGAATAAAATATTTCCCCATAGTCCGTTTAGTATCTGTTGCTTCCTCTATTAGAGAGACACAAAACACACTTATTTTATTATTCTTGCCAATGACAATGCCTGTTGATAAGCTTTAGGATATAATATGGTATCATAGCATCTAAAAATGCATCTTATCTTACGTCTTTTCAATAATCACAGATGTATAAACATCACTTGTCAGTATTATTGCTTTCAGATAGGGGAAGTCCACCACTTGGAGAAGAGGTGTGCATGGATTTATGTTTTAAATGTCTCCAGGTTTCGTGGGTGAATGCAGGTACCATGTGCTGCTAGCTGTCTGGTTGCAACTGGACAACCTCTGATGGTTGCTGACTCTTAGGAGAACTTTAAAGTGTTTCCTGTTAGGACAGCACTAGTGAATGCAGGCTAGTAGGGTTAGTACAAGAAGGTCAAGTGAGATATGTAAAAAAAGCCAGGGACTGGCTTGGTCTACTGCAGTTACAATGCTGAACTTGCACAGCTAATGCTGCAGTTGGTCTGTATGGACCTATTGGCTCTTTTCAACTGACCTTATTTTGATTGTCTTGGTGTGTTTGATTTTAAACCCTGTCTGCAAACCAAATTCCCCACATGGGACAGTAATCATTTGATGGTTATTGAATTGATGATGAATTACTGCTTGGCCACTGGTGTTTGTGTATTGAGTCAGGGGCCTGCGTGTATAGGCTGAATGGATGCCGATAGGCAGTGCACTGTGGTTGGTGTATTGGCCTACAACACAAACCGCTGCCACATCTAAGCCACTTGTGCTTGCCAGTAGGCCCCAACAGGCATCGTACTGCATACCAGTAATCGATGAGCTAGCAGGCCAGTGGCGGTAAAGAGCTATGCTAGCAGCAGCTTATTGATAGAAGTCTAATATTAGCCTGCTACCCACCCCTTATCCCTGACAGTTGTCGTGAGTAGCTGCTTTGCTATCAGAGTTGAGCAAACAGACTTGAGCTGTTCCAAACACCCGAGGATGTTTAAACGAACGTGTGCAGTCTATGGAACAAATACCTGCAACACCTTTTCTCCTCCTCCACTCACATTTCACTTAATTGGATTTCTTCCTTCTTTTCCTTTTTGCGCCATAAGCAATTTGTAAGCGTGAAGGCTCTCGACAATGTAATTGTATAGACGAAAGCGGGGCTCTCCGTGCTCATAGAGGAGGATTGATATCGAGTCATTTTCTATTTACTGTCAGGTTCTGTGCTGAGTAGTCTGGGGAGTTAATGCGGATGCCTTGTATGTGCGGTGTATGATGACAGGCAGGGGGTGAGTAGGATGAAGAGGAGGGAAAGAAAATGGGAGAGAGGGATGGCTGGTGCAGGGGATGAGGATGATGATGAAGAGGTTAACTGGGAGGAAGGAAAAGGATTAAGAAGAACAAAAAGAAAAGGAGAACTGAAGGATGAGAGGATTGGGTAAGGCACACAGGGAGATGTGCAGAGGGAGGGTGGGATGGATGGGGAGTGTGAGCACAAAAGACTGGCTAAATACAGTTGCTGTCAACTTGCCTTTCACTGCTCATCAGTGACTCAAATCAGACAGAGGAGAAAAGCTTGGAAATTAAAGGGGAATTCCGGTATTTTTAAACCTGGGCTCTATGTGTACAAATTCGTCATTTATAACGCAAAATAGGTACAAAAAGTTTTGGAATTGCTCCGGTAGATCGCCTCAGCCGGCAGTTGCGAAACGTGCTGCTATGCCTGCAACGTAAAGTAAACAAGAACTTTTAGTTGACGTACTTTGATCGGCGCATTTGCCCCTGCAGATTACGTCGCAGCCATAGCAGCCCGTTTCACGACTGCCGGCTGAGGCGATCTACCGGAGCAATTCCAAAACTTTTTCTACCTATTTTGCAGTATAAATAACAAATTTGTACACATAGAGCCCAGGTTTAAAAATACCGGGATTCCCCTTTAAGTGAACTATACATGGATGTCACAAACACCGAGCGGCAGACGTGTGGTTTCAAGTATGTAACAAGCCTTGTGAGTAAATCGTTGGTTTACGCGGCAAAGTTGGAGTGACAGCTGATTTCTACCAATCAAAACAAGACACCGCTGATTGGCCCCGCCCTGGCACACCTGAGCCTCCTGTTGATTGGGACTGGGATTGGCAGAAATACTCGGACATCACTTTTTGAAATACTTTCCGAGAGTTTTAGAAAAGGGGCGATACTGGAGGAGGAATTTAAGTTTCATAACCTTCTCATAGGAGAATGGCAAAAGGTATCTCTGGGTCTAACGCTGTCTGCCTGTCTCTCATACATATTACACACACACAAACACACGCACAGGAAGAGAGAGAGTGAATGAGTGAGGGGGGGGGGTGTGACTGGAGGAAGATCTTAATTAAGATTAGGCCAGAGTCACTGCTGTGTGTGTCACCAGCTGGCTCTGTATCCTCTACATGACTTCTTGTCCCTTTTTCCTCTCGTCCTTTCTCTTTTTCCTCCATCCTTCAGTCCTCCCTCCCCCC
>CABFOQ010040121.1:31421-48639 GCA_900660455.1 Gephyroberyx darwinii
CCAGCCGATGGAGACGGGGCTGAGAGAGGCCGTCAAGATCGGGCCAAATTTATGTTGCTGTTGCAAATAAAGCGTCCTGCTGGCCCGTTAACTCTGCCCTCCTGCCTTTGTCTGTCTGTCACGGTCCCAGTGTAGCAAGCTCACTACAACCACTCTCAGTGCCATCTCCATCGGCTGGCGCACCTCCCTCTGTCCCACCAGGCTTCCAGGAGCATAACAGCTCCAACCCCGACTGGCCAACTCGGATGCAAGTCGGATGCTGCTGGTGGTCGCGCTGGCTCTCTCCGCTGCATAGTCAGACTGCATCTCCTGTCAAACTCAGTCACCAATCTCACTCTCACACACATGCACACACAGGTTAAAAGGACCCGGCTGCAATCAGCCATAATTGGGAGCAGCCGGTGCTGTATCCAGGGAGAGTCAGTCCACTGACTCAACTCTCTCCTGGATCCAGCCTACGCCTCACCCCCCACCCTCCCCCCAGTCTGCCACTTTATACCAATAGTGGAATATATATAGTGGAGAAACTTGACATGGTGCAGACCTTCAGTAATCAAGTGGAAGCAGGATACCAAGGACACAGGGATAATACATAGAATATAGTCTGATCCACACTCCGGAGCAGTAGGTGGTGGTACAGTCACAAAAGAAGAAGAATTCAGCAGTAGGCGGTGATGCAACATTTCTGTGCGCCAACCGCCGTAAAAAAAAAAAAAAAAAGAAGAAGAACCATGGCTTTTTCCTGCACTAAAATTCAAGTAAAACAGTAGCCTGTTCAAAGTGGTATACCACATATGATATATATGTATATATATATATCTCCTTTTAGAGTGGTTGTGGTGTGTTTGAGTGGTAACCTTGGTGTGTTTGGTGAGGGACTAGTGGACAAAGCCAAAGCATCCAATCTGCAAGAGCCTTCAACAAGACCTGGTGTCAGAAAAATCTTGAAAGGAATTGCCTGAAGTATGTCTTTCAATGTGAATGGCCAATGGTGTGAGTCCTTTGCCTTTATAGTGGAAAGTAATGCTCAGGGTGAGCAAGAGGACTGCAGCTGAGGAGGAAGAGGACAACGCTCTAGCAAGTTGTAAGACAAAGATTCAGTCTCTCTTTCTCTCTCATGTCCCCAGAGAATAGTTTACCTGTACTTCACCCCAAACAACAAGGTAGTAAAATATTAGTTTTGCCATAGGAGAGTTTACAATTTAAGTGAAAAATAATCATTGTAAAAGCCATGTTTGACCATGATTCCAATCATCTGAGAGTGAAAATAAAAATCAACTGATTGGGAGACAGAACAACCATTCATTCATTTCTTAATGCTTGCAGTTTACAGGAAGGTGTGTTGCAGTGTGACAGCTGGAGATGAAATCCTGCTGTTTTTAGGTTGTTGTTATGATCGAATGAGTTTCAGGGCATGCTTTCGAGAGGCTGAATCCAATATGCTATATCCCATTAACAGATTTTTTCCCCCTGCCCATTATGTCTGAGGTTTTTTTTATTTTGCAGCCTTGCACCATTTTTTGCTGATGAAAAACAGCAATTACCAGCAATTGCACACTGCTAATGGAAGAAATGTATTTAAGACAAATAGCTACAGTATGTGCAGGCTTAGAAGAAACACTGTTTTCAGTTATTAAATACAAAATAGATGTTTCAGGGCAGATCTGGACTTCATGCTTGAGTGGCCCACTTTGCAAAAATAAAAATGGAAAACTAATTAAATAGAGAATTAATGAATCATTGGCTTACTTAATCATTGGCTCATCATTGATTACCTTACTTACGTTCTTAGTAGAATAGAATAGAATTTTCCAGTACAATTTTATTATAGAAGGAAGGAAAACATTTCTGAACCCCCAGAGAGAAAAGATCATTATCAAAGATTATTATGTAGGCCTATATGGGTCCATAATCCACCATCACATCTATTACCCACAAAAGAGTCATGCATATTGGCACTCAGGCAATCCTACTTGGATTCCATCTTCAGCTTGATCATGAGATTATTTCTCAAAGTTATAATGCATTATTTATAAAAATGAATTGTGCTCGATTTGAGTTCCATACCTCCGTCATGAATTAGAAACCAACTTCAATTTGAGCATGCATAAAAAGAATCACGCTGTGAGCATTTTCCATTCATCATTCATGTTGTTACCCTATAAATGGGACATAGATGTGGATGATGTCATGGTAGAGCAATCGTGGCAATTCTAATGCCACAAATTCCTACTTTTCTGGCTTAAAGCTAAACAACACGGTGATGGTTTGCATGCAGTTCACCCCTTTTGCAAGTTAGATGCTAGGAAGACAGGCGTCAGGCTGCTCTTTCTGCATTGGTCTGCTGTAAGTCTCTTCTGAATTGTCTCAGTACCCCAGATGGCTGGCTGTTTCAAGAAGCATGTAAAAAAACAGGCTCCGCTATTCTCTTTGGGACTCATTTTAACCTTGGAGTGCCAATGTAGGGAGACAGGTGTCATGCCTGGAAGTCCACACTATTATACTTAAAACATAATATCCTGGAAGAAAATAAGCTATTGCTTTAGTTTGATGCCACATTTTTGCCACATTTTCACAAAAGATCAATTAAAGTACAGGAAATATGCTTAGAAACACGATTGATGAAATAAAACAAATAGCACGTACATATTCTACAAATTAGTTTATATATTTGAATCATTATTTACTAAATTACATTTTGTTTTAATGGGAAGTGTCCTCATACCTCAATAAGACCAAAACACAACAATACAGCTGGTGTTAAAATACAATCTTCATCTGGATGCACTATCAGGATAATGAACAATCTGCTCATGCTCTTGCATTTACTCCTGGAATTCATATGTGTTGTTGTCTGCATTCTGTCCACAGGGTGACTGGATCTCATTTTTTTCATATGCACCATGTAAGGTCACCAGAGATGAGGTCAGTGTACAGCCTGTACATACTTTCCCTTCGCCGCAGAAAGGCTCACCTTGTACGACCCTCTGGTAGGAGGCAAGACGTTGAGCTTTCAACACATGGTGAAGACATCTCTACCCATGGTGATGATGTTTCTACCCCGTGGGCGGATATTTTCTCTCTAATGCGAACACATTTTATGGATTGCATTTACACCTAGATGACTCATGATGTGCAGAACCAAACACATTCCCATCGTAATGCATGCTGTGGACGTTTACACTTTTCAACTTCAGCATGCATTTTCCTCATCCAGGTAAAATATTCAGACACAGATGTCATTTTAACAGCAGGAGGGGTCAAAATGTTTGCTTGGCTGTCGCTGACTGTCCGCCCAGATAGGCATTTGTGCACACGAGCAGAGGATGTGTGTGAAATTGCTTGTCGTTTAACTGGCAGCTCATTGGCCTTCTCTTAGACCCCCAAAATCCATTGACGTTTCTAATCTTCAGAAGGTCCTTTAACCCTCGAGTGAGGAACATATCCGTTAAAATCACCAACTGTGGTCAGGCATTACCCCGGAAGAAAACAACTACAATAGAAGCACCAATTAATTCAAAAAGATTTCTTCATTAAAATGTAATTAGACATATCAAAACATTTCATTTTGTCAGAAAACAAGAGCATGTTTATATCTTTATTATTTAGTATTTTCTGAAAACATGTTTCTGGACTGAAAAAAACATCATCCATATTAGTAGTAAATGCTGATTTAACCTGACATAAATGGTATAATTAATGCTGTATTGTTCAGACCACCTAAACGTGATTGGGGTCAGCAACTACTACAATTACAAGACATTATCAACAGAAATGTCAAACTGAAAAACAAAAATGAAAAACCTACAAGTTAAATGCTGCCTTACCATCACAATATGCAAACATAATATAAAATGTATTGATGCACTTTTTATTCAGGTTAATTCCTGGTATTTATTAAACCATTTCTATCATGGTATCTCCCTGTATTCTACATGCAGTCAGGTCACACAATTTGAACCAAGCTATGTGTACAACATACTGGCCTTTGACAGGATGAGCATGCATCTGTTGCACCTTCCAGTCAATGTTGCCGTCGCACAGGCAACACCTTTTCCATGTGGTGGCATTTGCAGCAGTAAATGGCATCGCCCACACTTTGCATTGCAGCTTGGACAGTAGTTTGAATTTGGATTCACGATTTTACCTAGCAAAGATAAATCTTTCAAGAAGTCAGCTTGGCATTTGGAGAGCTTTATGTCCACAGCTGAAATGTCTGCCAGGCCAAAAATCACACTCATAAGTTGCCCTCCTCCTCCTGTCGGTATGTATCAGTTGATATCTTGTCCCCATAGAAACCTGGATACTTACAAAGCTTCCTTTTACTGGGATTTAATTGTTTTTGACCCCAAAGGATATGTCATCACCAAGATTCAAATTAAGGTAGAAACCAGAAACAATGGTATGCATTTATGGAAGACAAGTTGACTGACATTTTGGGAGGATCAACTAAATTACTTAAAAGTAACAACACATTTACACGCCTGGGGTCGGATCTCATCCCAGCCAGTTGTTTGAGGGTTAAAATGTCAAGAAACATGGGCATCAAAGAGAAAATATCCCAGTTCTGCTCAGTTATTTGAAAAGGATTATTTCAGAATATAGGCAACAGTATTATATAATCACAAAAAGGATTTGTTATTAAGATACTGTATGCTTGCAGCAGGCCTTTCCTGCAGCAGGGGTTAAGACCCAAAAGGGACACTTCCAAAAATACCAATATGTTTTAATGAGCCCGGGGTGAGAGGACATTTACTGGATTCGGGTCTCAGAATGAAATGATTTAACAACCCATCTAACACCACCTATTACTTATAGTAGTGCTTATTAAAATCCTTCCGATAATAAAAACACTTGCTCGCCAGTATCTCAGGTTTACATTAACCACTGCTTTGAACAAACAACAAGAGCTGAGAGCCAACAACAACAATCCCTCTGGGCTCGTAGGGAGGGAGACGGCCTATCTGGGAGAGTAGACAGGGGCTTCTGTTGTGATAGGAGTAAAAAGTAATAGCATACACACGCACACATGCACACACACACACACACACACACCACCCAGGCGTGGCCAAAGTGGCATCTTGAGATCTCTGGTATGGTGATGTTTGTTTACGCCTCCCAGGCTTTGTGAGTGTCATCTACACCTCCACCTCGAGTGTTGTTTGTGTGCGTCTGTGTGCACTTCTTTACTCCCGTGCAAGCGTGTGCACGTATGAGCTTGCTTGCATGTGTGTTTGTGTCTACGCGCGTCGCGAGATCACTTGAGACATTTTATAGAATAAATGAATGATCCTCAGATGGATCAAAAGCCAAAATGAATCAAAATCGTCAAACTACAAATCCCAGTCATTTCCTCATCATCTGCATCAGCATCAGCTCGTTATCCAAATTTGTCACTTGGTAGCAGACAAACAGACTCAGAGGAAAGTCTTCTCTCTGTCAGCTCTTTGACAAGTTCTCTCCTGGTGGGGATGGCGCCCCTATTTCCATGGTGACATTGGACCAAACAAGTTCTCTGTGTGTGTGTGTGTGCATATGTCTGTCTGTATGAAAGAAAGAGACAGAGAAGAGAATTAACACACACACACGTGTTTGAAAATGTGTGCGTGAGATTCCCTCTTCTTCTCACTCACACACACACACAATCTCTAACACACTCAGACACACACACACATTTTTAATTGCCTCTAATAACCAGCCTGTACACTCTTCCCTTGTTAGCTGCTGTCTCCATGGTGCGTAGGGAGCTGCTTAATGATCATTACAAACGGAGGAGGAACACTGAGGTGAAGAGGGAGGCAACCAGAGAGAGCTGAGATTTCCTCACAATGCAGTACTGTGTATTCTGTGGGTGGTGGGGTGTCGGTGGTGGAAGGTGTATGAGGGAGATAAAGAATGCAGATGGATTATTATTTTTTTTAGCATTAGTATTGGGTTTTTGTGCTGGAGAATGTGAGAACCTTTGAAGAGGAGTGTTTCTATATATGTGAGAGTGCAGAGATGTGCTTATTTCTATGTGCACGTATGAGCACAGAACAGAGTTTGTGGCCTTATGTGTCTTTAAAAGCCCTGACCCCTCTCTGTGCTTGCTAATGATGTGCAATTTTGAAACAATTGTCTCTTTTGAGTTTTTTTGATAAATTGGGAGTGAGGATGATTTACCTCCATGAGAGAATTGTTGTTTATCTCAGACAGAAACACACACAGCCATGCACCACCAAGTGTGCCATTTCCTGTGAGCCTTTGACTTGCAAACAAAGCCCCGTTGCTTCTGCAAATTATGAAATCAAACAGACAAAATGAGCCAAAACAGTCACAGTTTCAACCGAACAAACTGAAAACAGCTGACTCTGGAAGTTAAACAGAACTTGACATCGCCGCTGTGTACTTACCCGCGGTGAGCACTTGAGTTCATGTATAATGTGCTTTAGTGACAAGGTCATTGTTATCCCAGGTGATATTGCACCCACCAACAAATCAGTCATAATTGTATATAATTTTAGTCTAGCTCTTCTAGGGAATTTACCCAGCTCTCTTAGGCTGGACTTCATCAATTCCTATGCCAGCAATTCACTCCACATCAGCTTAGTACCACTAGAATTCAGTAATGTGGCGGTAGGGACTTCTCACAGATATTTCCAATGGGTACAGTACAGTAGACCCTCCCTCATCAGAGCCCCTTAAGGGCTCAGGTCAGTCTGGAGAAAATGTTGTCGTGATTTCTGGAGCACAATAAGATTCTGGCCTAAAGGCTTATTAGAAATATTAAGCACGCAAGCACAGGCAATCTGAAATGCTTAAATCTGCAGTTGAAGTGCAATTACATTTCAATTAAGAAGGTCCATTTGACACCCCGGTGGTTCATTTGTCTCGTGTGCATACTCGCATCACACTCTCACAATTGCACGAGTTCAAATTTGGTGCTCATGCCATGCTGTTACATTTCTCTCTACAACTGTCTCCCCTACATCACCATAGTTTGCTAGGTTAGTATGTACTGCCATGTTATAATGTTGCACATATGTTACCTTCCCATGCAATGTACACTTCAAAGTTGGGCTAAGGTGTACTTGAGGAGCTAATCGACTCAGAGGGCTGTAGGGTGTCAAATTAGTTTCCCTTTGGTTACAGGTTAGCTTCTGCAGCTACGTCAAGCCAGGTTGCCATATAATAGGAGATCTGAGCACGTGGGAAAGCATTCATATACTCCATTGTCATGACCAATAACATCTCATTATCAGCTGTTCAGCACATTGGATTGAGCCTGACTTTAACACCTTTAGGTGCCACACCATTCAATTCCATTCCCACTGGGGCAAGTCCAACTCAAAATCTATTGCACTCACACTGTTGTGAGTCACTTTGGTTAATAGCATATGTCAGATAGCATTAGGTTAATGTCAGTAAATAACTTTAAGTAAGAATGCAAAAACAAGTTTATTGTTTCTCTAAATGACCACAATTCGCGACCTCTCTGAGCATAAAAGAAAATCACACGGAGGCAATCGACCGTCAGACATCGATTCAATAATTGTTTCTGTCTCTGGAGGTTGAAATGAGGAGGGAGACATAAATGTGCTTTTGCCAGAAGCCTTTGAATCTCTCTATCCTGGAGCTCTCCAGCCCCAGCTCATCTGCCCACCCTGGGATCCCATAAACACTCTTCAGAATCTGGAAGAGGCTGCCTTGGCTCAGGATAGTAAACCCTAAGAAGGTGGGTGTGTGTGTGTGTGTGTGTCCACCCGTGAGTTGGGCACTTCTATGACAGCACGTGTTCTTTTGTTGGCCGTGGATGCCTAAAAGGCCTGAGGAGAATGGATGCAACCAGTTGCTTCAGTACTCATCATAGCTCTCTGTCTCATCCAAATTATCCACGTGGCACTGTGGCAGTTACACTAACACTTATAACACTGTGCTTCAGATTGTTTCACCAATGGGATATGGAATTATCTCCCCAAGAAACATCTCAGCGCCAAGATCATCTTCATCCATTAGCTGACAATGGGAGACAGAGGCTATTCGCAAAGAATCTCATTCATTGCTGTTTAAATGGGGGAAAGCCATTATTTACCACAGAGGACTGATGAGTGATCAGATTGCATGTGTCACACTCCAAATACAAAAGGTATTCTTAGGTATCCAATATAAACATATGCTGTAACATTTTTTTTACACTAAATCAGGATTTTTCCAGCTCTTCACAACAATCCCAGGCAATCCTGTATTTTTTTTCTACTGGATTCGCGAAGGGCTTTTTCAACTAGGGATAGGTGAAAAAATCTGATCTGTCTCAGTCAATAAAGAGAAAGAAGGGAGGGAGAGAGAGAGAGAGAGATTACAAGAAGGGAGAGACAGAGAGATCACTACAGTCAATTACAATCCTGTCCTGCCACAGAGCCTGTCCTGATTATCAGCTGCCTATCTCAGCCCTATCTAAATGATTCCACAGGCTGAGTAAATAAAGACATCCCTCAGCACAAGCAAGTCCTGGGTCTGCAGTTCTGCTTTTAACCACTGGGAGATGCTGTCTCAGTAAGAGATAAAATGGCTACTCAGACACTGATAACACCCCCCAACCCCCCCACACCAACCCCTCTCTCTCTTTCTCACTAATCTCTCTCTGTCCCTCTCTGTGTCTCCCACCAACCCTCTCTCTTTTTCTCTCTACCTCTCTTTATACGTTGCACTTGTTTGGATGTGAAATCCCTCGTAAATAGCCCCTGTTAGCTCTCATGGTAATATTAACATAATATGCCTCTAAGGAATTGCAATGCCTCTGATATGTGACCGGAGTACAAAGAGTGAGAGGAGCCTCCATGCACCATGCAGACCTGGGTCACATTGCTAGTTGGAATGAATTGAATTACTTGCGTCGTAGTGATTGATCTTGCCCGGTAAAATGAAAGCAGATCAAATACTCGCATAACTGTAAACCCCACCACAAAACACAAAACCAGGCACTCACAGTAAATAACAAGGATATCGGCTAATAATGGACACATTGACATTTGCTTTAGTTCTTTGGGACTTGATGATAATGTAGCTCTTTCTGACACATGAAACAAAACAATGCTGGTTGGTAGTGAATGATTAAACTATTATTATTATTATTATTATTATTATTATTATTAATAATAATAATAATAATAATAATAATAATAATAATCATAAGATTATTGGCAGCCTTGAACTTTCTACAGATTACGTACAATATCTTCCGAAATAATTGGAAATTGAAACAACTTTTGGTCTTCCACACATTCATCTGTTTTATTTAACAGCATGTGATCAACCAAAAAGAATACAAATATTTAAAAAAAATATATTATATTATTATATTTATTTTTATGGCCTCAAAATTGAAATGTGGCTGTGACCATGATTAGTAGCACCTCCTTCTAATATTTAGTAGCACAGCCTTTGGTAATGATGACTGATTCCAATCGTTTCTTGTAACCATTAATAAGCTTCCTGCATCTTTCTGCTGGCAGTTTCTCCCACTCTTCAGTTGCAACCTGCTCCAATTCTTCAGTGATTGAAGGATTCCTTTGATCAACTGCACATTTCAGGTTTCACCATAGGTTCTCAATGGGATTGAGATCAGAACTATCCAGAACAGTACAACATTTTCTCTTGAACCGTTCCTGGGTGCTTTTGGACGTGTGTTTTGGGTCATTGTCCTACTGGAGGACCTTCGATTGACACCCAGTTTTCTGACACTGGATAGCACATTTCGCTCCAAAATGCCTTGGTACTCTTCTGATTTCGTGATGCCCTTAATAGGTTCAAGATGTCCAGTACTAGAGGCAGCAAAGCAGCCCCACAGCATTATGCTGTTTTTGACTGTAGGTAGGTTGTTCTTCTCTTTAAAAGCTTAATTTCGTCGATCTGATGTGCATTGCCAAAGAGCTTTAATTCGGTTTCATCAGCCCACAGAACATTTTTCCAGAATGATTTAGGTTTGTCCAGTTGGGTCTTGGCAGAGATCAATCAGGCATTGTTGTGTTTCTCTTTCAGCATGGGGGGTCTTCCGTAGCCTCCGACCACAAAGCCGTTCTTGGTTCAGTGTTTGGCGTCTGGTGAGGGCTGAAACCATTACCCCAGACTTCTCCAGGTCAGCCTCGAGATCTTTGGATGTCATGCGAGGTGTTTTTTCAATGGCCCGCATCAACCTTTGATGACATCTGAGTCAATTTTCCTCATACCACCATGTCCTGGGAGATTATTAGCAATTCCGTGAGCAGCAAACTTTTTAATAACATTGAGAACTGTGGAAACAGAAATACCAAGGTCTCTAGAGGTTGCCTTATACCCTTCTGAACGCTTATGTATGCTGATAATAGTTTTTCTGACATCCTCAGACAGCTTTTTTCTCCTCACCATTTTCACAGATGACCAGGGAAGCAGAACAGGACTGTTTTATCACTTTAAAATGGATAATTGGTTCATTTATACCACGTGGGCACCTGCAACCTATCACAGGTGAGTTGAATTACACTGTAAATGAGAATCTATTTTCTCCAAGAAAATTAATTTGAATTGATCTAAAGGGTGCCAATAGTTAGGGCCATGGCCACTTTATTCTTATTGTTTGATAATGTGCTGTTCAAATTGATAGATGAATGTGTGAAGATTGAAAGTTGTTGCAATTTCCAATCATTTCAGAAGATATTGTACATTATCTGCATGAAATGTCTTGGCTAGAACTGTATTTCTTTTTATTGAAATGTTAGCTTGTTGGGGATGATAAGCAAGTGTAACCCAGAGGATATGTATTGCTCTCTTGGTCTTCCTGGGATGTTGATTGTGTTACCTGCCTCAGCTTGGGAATGCAGATAGTCTCTCAGCCAATCACAGGTTCACTAGCTCCAATGGAACTGACCCCAGTTTTCCCAAGCTGACTCAAAGCGTTTTCCGACCGCCTGAGACTAATCTTGCCGGCGTTCACTCAGCTGTTGCTTGTAAACACACAGCAGGCACATCCCCTTGTATGAGACAGACCAGTAGACCAGTAGCACTGCACTTAATCCGACAGAGCTTCCCGTTGTGAAAAAGAAAGTGAAACTTCTACGATTAGCTTCAACACTGCTTTGGTATGAACATTAGAATTGTTTTTTTTGGAAACGAGACGTGCCGAAGTTGAAGCAGAGATTGAACAGGCCATTATTTAAACTGGTATTTAAAAATGGCGGTTGGTATTACCAGAAGATGTAGAAGACAACAATCACACATTACTACTGAGAGTCCTTCTTCTTGCTGAAAAGATAATCAGTCTCCTGGCTGAGGCGCAGCCCCCCATGGTAACACAATGGAGGGAGAAAGTGAAGGATGTTTACTACATGGAAAACATAACCGCAAGGTTACAATTAAAAATAGACATATTCTTGACTAAATGGTCCTCAATTATTTCATATTTTTTCAAGTGATGTGATCTAAGAGATAGTGAAACAATTCCTGTGGATTTCTCTTCTCCTCATTTAAAGATGAACACTACATGTTTTTTTTCCCTTTATAATGTATATTTATCTGTTT
Organism: Gephyroberyx darwinii; assembly: GCA_900660455.1. Lineage (NCBI taxonomy): Eukaryota > Metazoa > Chordata > Actinopteri > Trachichthyiformes > Trachichthyidae > Gephyroberyx > Gephyroberyx darwinii. The sequence goes on from CABFOQ010040121.1 coordinate 42,954, forward strand.
TCTCTGTGTTCGTGGACCAATGTCACTTTTCATCCCTGTTTTTGGAGAATGGGAACTATACAGTATATGGACATTGAGAGGATGCCAAAACACATCGACTGCCCCCTAAGATATTTATGCCTATGTTATGTCTCTGGACATGTGACTGTACTGTACACTTGCACTTGATAAAAGGAAATAAAAATAAGTTTAAAAAGAAATCAAATAAATGGCGGACTTGATGATTTTTGCATAGCTTGTATTGACCAATTAGCGTTGTTCAGTGCTGCAACTCCACCCCAATGGTTCCTGGTCCGCCAGAAAGTACTACCTCGCTAGCAGGAACCTTTTGGGGTCTCCTGGAACTAAGTACCAATAGTACTAAGGATCTACATCCCACCAAGGATGGGAATCTGAAAGTGGCTTAATTATGGACTTTAAGTTATAAAATCAATGTGGTAGGATTGAATTAGTGCACTAACTCACATGTTGCCTTTAGCAGGGCAGGATGGTCTATGGTAACAAAGGGTGCACCCATGATTAATGAGTATTGAAACAAGCTAACCTTTTGTTTTTCAACATTTTGCACATTGTGATTATGAGAATTGTTGTTACTGGTTTGACCTTTTAAATATAACAACATAATTGCAAGATTCTGTGTCCTGTCTCACTATCTATCCTTACTACCCGAAGCCGACCCTGACTAGTCTGTTTTGGTGATTGAGATGCAATTAGCATCCAAAATTGAACCTTGACTCTCCTGCAGCAGGTGAATGCAACATAGGACTAAAGTGTGGAAAGTGCATACCACAATTTCAACCAGAAGCACTTTACAGTCAAGTACATACATGTTTTACAAAATATGCAATAAATATTAGTACTCAAAACGCAGCATTGGCTTTCTGTATGATTTCATCTGTATACAGATAAATAGGAAGTTGTTAGGAAGCTTCTAAGCCCCACTCATCTGGCACAGTATGTGAAAATAAAGCACACTCAACACCATTAAAGAGAGGTTTGGCTCTCTTTAATGCTCTATAGCTCAAAAACAAAACAATTTGTCTTGGGACGGGGAGTGAATAATATTAACAAAGACCGGCAGTGGGGAAAGCAATAGAGAGAGAGAGAAGGGAAAGAAGGTGAGGGAGCAACAGAAGAGAGAAAGACTGACAACAGGGTATTGGTGAGCTGGGGGAAACGGCAGATGCAGATGGCTGGGTATTCCCTTCAGCTCTTGTACCTCTCTCCCTATTATTCAAGCCCCCCTTTCTAAATTTCACTCATTTCACACTTCTCGTTAACGTTTCTTATGACTCATTTCCCCTTTACCCCCGCTCCTTCCCTTTATCTTTCTCTTCAGTCCTTCTTTCTACTTCAGTTCCTTCAGCTCCTCCTCCATTCTCTGTGCCCCCATCTTTATCGGTCCCACTTTCTTTCTCCACTTTCTTGTCTATCCCTCCGATCCAAACTACATGTGGCAATGGATTCTCTGCCTGACAATGAGCTATCTACCCTCAGGAGCAGCAGCAATCCTTGGCCAGAGCAAGGCAGATCTCTCTTCTTGTATCTTATTACACCGACTGCCTCTGATTTTGATACACTGGAGAAAGGTAAAACCTAAAAAAAGCATCCAGTCAACAGTGTTGTTACTACTGGACTACTCATAAATGTCTGCATATGATATATATATCCATATTCAATGGTACAGAACCATCAGGATTAATTCAATTCATAAAATAAAACCACAATTAATCTATGATATTCTTTTAATTTTTACTTTAGTTACAAATTTATTATGAAAATGCTCTTTTGGCAAATGTTTCATCAGCGTTCATCTTCAGCACCCTTTTGTGGCTTGTGATATTGGTGATGTAGGAATTGAAGTTTACTCTATTTTTGCATTCACTGTAAGTCGTTCTTAATTGAGCTCAGCCTTGATAATTGCAATAGCAGCCCCAAACAATAACTCTGCTGCAGCACAGTCATAATAATCTCTAATGGTGACAGCTGAATTTCTTTTCTATGGATCAATAGAATAAAACCCAGCAGTGTTCCCATTTTTGTTATCAACAAAGTTTCCATTTTTCTCAGGGTGAAGGGACCGTCCAATTACATATTGCATGAGGGATTTGACCCAGAATATCTCTGTCTTGGATTCTTCTGCCTGTCTGTCTGTTGCACTGCCTGCCTATTATTCTCTATGGTTCTGCTGATTATTTTCTCCACTTCTCTGCTCTCTATTTACCTGTTTCTGTTCAGAAAGAAAGAGAAATTGATCCCTTATTCCCTTCCCATGCATGAAAGCCAGCTCTTTATCTATCACTCCTGTGGAGAGAAAAAGCATCACGGCTGTTCAGCCTTTACCCTCACTTTGTCTGTTACTGTCTTCCTGTTGTGTTGTGTGTGTGTGTGTGTGTGTGTGTGTGTGTGTGTGTGTCTCTCCCTCTGTCTCTCTTGTCCTTGCAGGTTGGTGGGCGTGGTCTCTGAGGGCTTCCATGCTGCCAGTCCTGCTCAGCTGTTCCCCATTACTAATCACCTGTGTATATATGCTTTGCCCTCACCATGCTCCAGTGCTGGTTTGTCATGTTTGCCTACTGCTGTGACTCCTGCTGTCTAGCGTCCACGCTTAGCTCCAGTGTGATTAGTCCCTAGCTTTTTTTTGCCTGTTTGTACCTACGTCTACTATCTACCAGTAAAGCCTGGTTTACCTTGTACTCCCTGCCTCGTCTGCTTCTGGGTCTGCTTGTACTAGCCTGCAGAAAGAGAGAGACTCTAACATTTTGAAGTTATTTATATTAACTCAACTATATAATGTAATCTTATGTGATTATGAGCATACTGTGATTAAGACATTGACCTTAACACATTGTTAGAGGGTTGTTTAGAGATGTAAACGTCAAACGCCTCTTCTGCCCCTACAACTCATCCAGAACGATCCAGCTCTACACACCAATCATCTTGACTCTTCTACCTTCTGGCTCTCGAATGGTGGGATGACCTTCCTACTCTAGTCAGAACAGAAGAGTTGCCTTGCATCTTCTGTTGTAGACTGAAAATTCATCCCTTCAAGAAGTACCTAACGTCACTCTCTCCTCACTGAATCACATCCTCCACTACTTACGTTAATACTCTGATGCTTTCAAGCTCACTCCTTTGGTATCTGTATGGTATATTCCTTGAATTTATCTTATGTGATCATTCTGTGCTGAGAAATACTGTCAGGGCACTGTGGCTCTGACCTTTGCACTTCTTATTACTGCTTACTCGAAAAAGTAAGTAAGTGTTGAGTAAGAATTGAACCTTATTTCGCTACTGCACTCATCGTAAATAGCCCCGGATAAGAGCATCTGTTATTTTTCTATGACGTAAAAGTAATGTACCTTGAGTTGTTCACTTTTATAGGGTCTGTTGTTTACCCCCAGGCTTCATTCTTCACGTCTTAATGCTGGAGAAATTGTGTCTGAAAAAGGAGCAACAGAAATGATTGGAGAAAAGTGAATGCAGTTTATGACAGGAAGGAAATGAGTGATATGGCTTGTGCTGCAGCCTGTGGAGGAGGAGGAGGCACATGACAGCGATTTCAGTCAATAGGCTCTTTATGTAAGCTTGCAGGAGAACAAGAATATTGAAACAACCTTCTGCTAAGCATTTGAAAAGCTTAATCAAATTATTCCCATAATCAAAGTAAGGACAATAATTTGATTATTGTGTGCAGTCATTGTCTCTAGAGATTGAGCTATGTGAATGGTTTACTCCAGTGTTACATGCTGCGTTTTGTTCAGGTTCCAAAATGAATTAACTGTTTTTTTTCAACTGTCCTTCACACATTTCCCTCCCCCTTTTGTCTCATGGGAGCTCAGTGTGCTCTTGGAGTTAGTGAATAGTCAAAACACAGCTCCTGGTTGGCTGGCTCTGTATGGTTTTTGTTGGAGAGCATCGGGAACACTTGAAAGAGACAGACAGAGCCTGAGAGGGAGGGAAGGAGAATGGAGGTGGAGAGCTGACGTTTGGCTGAGCAGAGAATAGATAGTCTCTGCAGTGCGTTCCCTTTCCATCCATGGAGGCCAACGCTTTATCTGGTGCCTCTATGGGCAGGAGGACATAGAGCGAGAGAGACAGTGGTGTAAGGGAGGAGAAGGAGGGAAACAGAGTTACCTAGGGTGACCTAGAAATGGGGAGGAGAGATGGGGGGGAGAGAGAATAAGACTAAAACTTCAAAGAAGAATAGTTTGATAAAGAACGGCCTTTGTCAGCTTCTCAAGTCCGTCCCCCTCTCTTTATCTCTCTCTCTCTCTCTGTCAGAGTTGGAGGATAACGGTTTTGTACTTGGCACACTGTTTGGACGTCTGGAGCTACTCTCTGAGTCAGTCTGAAGAGGATATAGTGACACGTAAATTCTCCATCTTCAGAATTAGTGATGTTGCAATGATGGCGGATCTGCTGGCATCATTGTGTAAATGTGTATATGTGTATATGTTGCCAGCGTGCTGATGTCTTGTAGCCCGTGACAGAATCTATTCCCCCACCTGCTCCTCTTCATTATCCGAAAGGCAGAGCTGTAGATATAGGGCAGAATTTCTGCCTGGTCCTGTCTCGTTTCTTTCTCTCCTCTTTGTTCCTCCTCTCCCCTTTTGTTACGTCTCCATCTGTTTCTCTCTTTTTACCATTCCTCTCTTCCTTCCTCCTTCATCACACCTTTCCTCTCTCTCTCGATTCTCCTACCTCCACTCCCCTTGTTCCTCTCCTCTCCCCTACCCTTTCATACCTCTCCTCTTCTCTCCCTTCTCCCGCCCTCCTCTCCATCCTCTCCTCTCTGTCATGCAGACCTCGGCATGCTCGCCACGTATTCAATTACTCTGGACTTGATTACATACTTAAAATGCGGCATTGAAGGGCAAATGGCTACTTACTCTCCAAAGGAAATCTATTGGAGTCCTACTTATAATGCTATTGGTTTGTCTGGGGTTTGGTTTTGTTTACGTGTGAGAGGCTGTCCTATTTTGGTGCTGTCAGGTGTGTGTCGCGGAGAGGAAGAAGGGAGGGAGCTGGGTTTTTGTACTGCAGTATTCTCTCTCTCTCTCTTTCACTCTCTCGCTCACACACACACACACACACACACCCACACCGCTCACTCACTCGCTATAAACCATCTGTCGTGCCTCCCTTCACCTGTCTTTTTTTCTACAGGTCCTTCTAACGCCCTAACACGCACATCTCTCATAATATTTGTTCATTACAGGTACACCTTGGTCATCAGTCGGTTAATAGTTGCCGCTGTTTGAGTCAGGTAAAGAAACATGCTACCTTACTCACCCCTGATGGTGAGGTGTCTCTTTTCTGATGTAGCAGATTATCAACCCGTTCTACACTATGTGAAGTGGTTGAGCATGTCCTGATCATGGAGGGGGGGTGGTTAGATCTGCATAGTGGGGAACAAACTGTCTACAGTACCCAACCAAGCCCAGGGAGGTTCTTACCTGGCATTTGGTGGCCAATGGTGTGCCCAAGATATTCAGCTTCTTCGAGGCCCAGGTGGCGCTTCTGGGGGTTTGGCACAAGGCTGGCTCTTCCCTCTGGGATGGCTCTGAGGTACTTTAGATGACTCGTCCAGTCTGGGCTGTGGACCGTGATGTCATCTGGATAGGTGGCCGGCTCAGAATTTGGTCCATCATCCGCTGGAAGGTGGCGGAGTACCGTGGACTCTAAA
>CABFOQ010040121.1:51551-65236 GCA_900660455.1 Gephyroberyx darwinii
TCAAAACCCTCTGCCTCATGATCACACACACACACACACACACAAACACAGGTTGTCACACATGGACAAGCTTGGATTGGAAAAAAGTGTCTTCTAGGTAGAGAGTGAGCTTTCAGTGAGTTTTCTTTTTTTGTGGCTGGATATGACAAAAAAGCAAACTGAGTTGCTCGTATCTCTTAGTGTTTGCACTGACGAGTTCATCTGTCTTATTGTCTTGTTTCTTTTGCTACGAACCTATTTCAACCTATTTCAACCTATTTCAACCTATTTCAACACACAATGGAACCACTATTCCAGTTCTGTCCAGGGACTGTGCCCTCGGATAAAGAGTCACAGTAATAGACAGTAATCAGTCAAACCATTACATCTCTCTCTCTCTCTCTGCTCTTGATTCCCTTCACATCTACTGCTTGTTTGCATTCATCCTTCCTTCTCTTTTTCCAGAGCTCTTGTTCTTATCATGGGTTTGCACGCTTGGTATATATGGTGTGTGTGTGTGTGCATGTATGCTGTGATGTATGTGCGCCGGCAGACTTAATGCAGCAGTATCTGCCTGCCTGCTGACTGCCTTTACCATGGCTTCCTAGCAGGATGGCAAACATCTGAAGACACTCACGCTTCCAGCAGAATGATTGATTATATGTCAGAGGTGTGTGAGTGTGTCCACACCTCTATCTTCCTTTGCTGTGTTTGTGTGTGTCAGAATGGTTTACAGCCATTTAAGATATTTTTCCCAATACTCCCCACACCCCTGATTTTTGCCACTGAAGAACAAAGATATGCCCATATGATATTTGTATGAAAACAAGCCCTCTCACACAAACTGACCTAGTATCAGTCCTCGGATGCACATCTGAAAGGGATATATTTGGGTCTTTTGTAGGTTAATTGTTCTGCTATTTTACACCCAAGGACATTTTGTTGCAGGCTCTGCAGTAATAGGCAGCCCGGTCATTTGGCAGAGGAGATGGTTTTTGTAATCTGAAATATTTTAAAAGCATGCATAGCCTCTGAAACAGTAAAATCATGTTTAAAATGTGCTTGTCCCAATTTAAGTGTGTCTACTGTACTTGTATCTGCTTAGTGTCATCGTGCACAGATGCATTTGCAGCTTGCAGAGGCTTGTTCACATATCCTTGGCTTTGCATTATGAGATAAAGACAGCTTTTGAAATGATATGAGGTAGAGACAGCCCTGGGATGAGGCAGAGAGAGATAACTGTATACTGGGGATATATATATATGACAGAGGCACTCACATGATATGACTATATGCCTGAGAGGAAATGACGCGTTTGGATGGAGCCATTTATTTAAGTGCACCATAAGATGATATGTTCAAGTTAAAGGGAAAGAGTTGTTGAGGCAAAAAGGATGCTTATCTTAATGTTTGTTTGTCGTATGTGTGTGTGTGTGTGTGTGTGTGTGTGTGTGTGTGTGACTGTACTCTTATTTGAATGTGTACGTGCGGATGACATGGAGACGATCCTAATGCAGCTTTAAACCTATTCAGTCCACGATGCCTGTGGCCAGCCATAGTGCATTTTACTGTAATAGTCTTCCATTTCTTTCAGTCATAACAATGTGGCACACACACACACACATATATATATATATATATATATATATATATATATATATGCATGCACAAACATATTTTGGACAAGATGTTTGACCAGTAAGGACACAGATGTGAAATAACCCTGTTGCCAGAGATTTAGTGGAGGATAAAGACACCTAAACTAAAAAGTTTCCCCACCAATTCAATTCAATTTGCTTTATTGGCATTAGACTGACATATCTTTGACTAAAATTCAGAGTATATATTTCACTAAGTTGTATCAACGACTTTCTGAAAATATAATAGATTTTAGTTTGTATTGGTGTGTTGAGTGAGACCATATTTTTCCTGATACCTCTGCACAGGGTCACAGAGAAGACGAGGATCATTCTCTCGTCTTAACACTGAACTGTAGTCCAACTTTTATTTACCACAACATCCTCTTACGTTACACACCAAAGGTATTTGATGTTCAATGTCAGTGTTACAGCTCAAAGGCCAGCTGTCCAGTCACAAAGACCACTGAATTAAATGATGGTTTGTCTTGCTCGAAGTGACTTGTGGGGATTCAAACTGGTGACTTTCCTGTTATTGGCCTGCTTCTCAAACCTTCATGCTTCTGTTTGTCTGTTTGACATCAAAATTAAATTGTTTGTACTTTTATTTTAACCAAGCAACAAACAGTAAGTTGTAAGTGTGTTCCAGGGTCTAAAGTCAGACATAGTGAGAGCTCTCTGTGTGTGTGTGTGTGTGTGTGTGTGTGTGTCTATTAGAAGGTGAGTTAAAGTGCTTCAAATCTGAATGACTTCATTGACTTGAAGCTTAAGAAAGTGACAAGATTTCCACTATATTTGATTGTTGTGTGTTTGAATGTCACGTTAGGTACGGCACTACGCCAGTCTCCATTTGCAAGCCATGCAGAGCGGAGGAGATCTCTATGACATTAGTGAAGTCAAAGGGTACGTTTTAAAATATCTCCGACACAATGAGATTTTAAATCAGACTTCTGAGTTGTTCCAGGGTCAACAAAGTATCAACTTGCTCATAAGGGTTTTATAAATGAACATGAACCAGCGTTGACCTCGTCTCACCGAAGCAGAGGGCCAGCCCACTCATTAATACAGGAAACAGTGATGGGTACCGAGGAGTCAGAGTGGTAAACAGCGTCTGAAGGCTTCAGGGTGGATGCACTTGCATGCCAAACAAATAAGCTCAATCTTGTGTGTCTATTTTCTTGGTCAGCTCAGCAGGCACCTTCCAGCGAAGGCCGGATTTACAAGAAATATCTGACTCTTTAAACCCTGCGAGCGAGTTTCAATTTTTCTTGTTTTTTTTTTCCCCCCGTATTCAGCCTGCCGTGAAAAAAAGAACAGGTCTGGTCAAACGGGGTCATGAATCAAATATTTTCTTTTGTGTGCAAATCCGACTGTCTGTCCTTCATTTTTTCTATCTCTGTTTCACAATAATTATTCTTATTCCATCCCGTTATTAAAAACCTCACCTCTTGCTGCCCAGCGTGACTCACTGTAACCCCTATTGCAAGCCCTGGTAACCCCTAGCAACCTTTCTCATTCAGCCTTCAGCCGTTTTTAGAGATTAAAGTGGATGATTTGATTGGTTCATTTAAACACTTTCACATTCAAGCACACATACACACAATGGAAGTGGAAGTGTACATGCAGCCCCTTGATGCTAACCATTTAAGTACAGTTTTTGACCTCGTGACTTTGCCAAGTGGTGTATTTTCAGCTCTCAGACAAAAACCCCACTTCTCCTGCCTTTTAGGTGTGAAGGTGAAAGATGTCCCATATCTCTCTTCCACGTGGTTAGGGGGTTTTTTCCAGTAAGAAAACTCTTAAAACACTCAAAGTAATTGAAGGGTTGCCAAAGGTCCTTTTTCAGTTGAAATCTTTATAGATGGCAATCATTTGCAGAGGATGGCAGTAACAGTAAATATAGCATTTTTGGCCTCACAGTAGCAGGTCAGAGTTGGTTTTGTAGCTTTACCTCTTCTATGTGGAAAGTAAGCATTTCCCAGGCCAAAGGAGATATATCTATTATATATATATATATAATGATATATTATATATCATATTTTAGCCTAGTATTTGTCAGGGCTACTCCCTGCACCAACAATGGTCAGGTTTCAGGTGGATTATCCATTGCAGAGGCATTTTTCCATACTTACAGTTCAATTAGACAGGGACAGTTTAGACAGTAGTTTGACACAACTGGTTATGTTTCTCCCAACAAGTCTACCATCCGCCTGATCCGCCTGAGTGAATATTCACCGGTCAGACTGTTGGATTTGGTTCCATCCAGAGGAAATAAATGATTGCTAATAGAGAAAAACAGTGCCCAGTCTCCATCTGTCTTGTGGTAAAGTGCAGACACAATTATATATATTTTGTGTTTGTTTGTTTTGTTTGTTTAGGTGCAATGATAATTACAGAATGCAGTCATGTAGTCATTTAAAGGGTTTCCTCATACATCTTGTGTCTTGTACACATCTTATATATCTTGATACTATTGATACTGATCATGATAAAATATTTTGTCAAATTGCACATTTTTCAGAAATGCTTCAAAAGGCTCTGTTCCGGTGGGAGCTACCATCACAGTGCCAATGCATCTGAGTGAGCAGTGAACAGACCAGTGCTGTGTGCAGCAATGCAATTGTTATGTAGCAGGTTCACTGATAAGGAACCACAGCACACGGAGCAGGTACATACTGGGGGAGCTGGATATGTCTAAGAGAGCAATACAAGTGGAATAAAACCCCCAAAAGCCTCAATTAAAAGTGTTTTGTTGCTGAAACACATTCAATTAAGCTAAGCTAGTAAAAAACATTTTCAGAGCTCTATAGTTTGATTCTATAGTCAAGCAGACTGTTCAAAAAGGTGAAACATTATTCTTGCATTGAACCAGCAATATACCCATTCAGTCACATTCATAAATTCTCTTCATTGCATATCAGGATGAAGCCTATAGCCCCAGAGCTTCAGCGTTAATGTAATGTGTGGGCTCATATAATAGCAAGAGATGAAGGAATAAGAAGATGAAGGAAGAACGCCGAGAACTTCAGCCATAACAACAGCAGGAGCCAATAAACAGAAGACGAAGGAAGGAGTAGACAGTGCACATCTCTATTGTTCATTGGGCAGTGGAATCTCTTTTATGCCTATTCATCTTGTTTATTGGTTCAACGGTAGCCAAGGTAGTGACAGACACATAAGGTATTCTCTCTGTTTCTCTCTAGCGCTGCGGCCTTGTGAGGCTCACTGGTCCACTCCATCAAGGTAATGTGATTAGTTTACTAGACTTGGGACCTGGACAGGCTTCCTCTTGCTGCAAGGCCTGTATGTGACTCTGTGTTTGTGTGTGTGTGTGTGTGTGTGTGTTGCCCCCATGTGGACATTGTGATGGATGAAGAAGATGAACAAATCAATACAAAAGGCCTGTCATTGCTACTACATCCCAATTTACCTCGGCACGTCTGCACTGTCAGTCAGCAAGCAGAGAGAGAGAGAGAGTCAGGGAGAGAGAGAGAGAGGTAGGTGAAAATAATGATAAGGAGGTTGGGAGGAAAGGATGGGGATGGAACAGCAAGGAAACAAATAGAAAGGAGAGGAGGAGAGGGAATGGAAGAAGGAGATCAATAGGGAGAGGGAATGCACAGTGGGGTTAGGGGAGGAAGAGGAGAATGGATGATGAAGACACGGCGATTGAATGGGGCGTTTTGCCAACCGTGACATCAATCAGATCGGGTGCTTGCGTCAAAGGTCACATAGTATAGTTGGATACCTTCACTAATTGATGACTCAGTGCACACACACACACATACATGCATGCATCCAATCCCAAATGGTTGTCAGCCTCTTAGAATGAAGAGATAAGCACGCTAACCCTTGACGCCTCGCAAATGGATTAGGCGCCTCCTGATTGTAAGTCAATTTCCCCTAAGCTGCAGGCCTCCGTTTGTGTTTTCAGCACCAGTGCCTCGCTTTTAATAGTTTCTGCCTCCTCTTATGAATTCAAGGATGGAATTAAGTTATCTAAGAGGAAATAACTCAATGTAAAAATCACCTTGCAGTCAACTGCTGCAGAAGTGGCCTGTGTGTGTGTGTGTGTGTGTGTTGTTTGTGCAGAGAGACTGGAATACTAGGGTTGCATTAAGGCGTCAGTAACGCAGACCATTATTTTCTACAATCCCAGAACTTCACGGCTCTCTGAACTGTCTATTCAACTGTCATGGGTGACAAGCAGACAAATTATTTTTGTATTTCTCTACAGTTCGCACTTTACATAAATGTCTCAAGGCAGTGGTTATGAAAGATTATTGCACAGCAGCAATACTTTGTCAGATTTGATCAGAGGAGGCATGCAATAAGACTGTCTGTCTTGTCACGACACGCTCAGTTCATGCTTTAGGTGGCACAGTTGGAGTCAAAGTGCTGCAATGACAGGTCAAAGTCATGGTAGCAGTTCCCCATCCTGTATTGGTACAACAGTGTTGGCTATGGTAGAAGTCTCTCATCCTTTATCTTCCATTGGTCACTGCAGTGTAGAGTAGAACTGAAAACATAAAAGCTTTGTCTCACAAATGACTGTTTGCTTTAGCAATTTCTTTTGGGCTCAATAATGGCTTTAGTAGTAAAGGAATATATGTTTTTACATTGTGAGCAAGAGTTGGTCATCTTCCCAGTTCCAAATCCCAGTTAAAAAAAACAGTTTACATCTTACAGTGCTTTGGTGATCCAAACCTTTTGGGAATGGAAGGTGTTCACACCAATGAAAGCTAATTCTTATGTAATCAAGCTGACTAAAAACACTTTTATTCACAGCAACAACCAGTGGGAGTGGTTGCAATCATACACATGCTCACACCTGGAAACTCTCCAGTACAACCTCAGTCTTGTACTGTTGGCCACTGGAGGAGCTGGAGATTAAATGCCTTGCTCAAGGGCAGATCGATGATTGATGTAGAGGAGGAGAGGGATAGTCATCCGCCCTGGATTACCCGCTGGCTCAGCTTTCCAAATTTAAGGCTAAGAGAAATAAATTCGAACACATTAAATCTACCTCTCTCTCTTCATCTCTCTCTGTCTATTTCCACTTTCCTCTCTCTCTCTCCCTCTCGTCCTTCTCCCCTTGATGGCCGGTAACCTTATCCACAGTGAGCTGTACATATATCCAGCTAGCAGGCCCCAGATGGGATGTGTGTGTCCAGGGAAAGCAGGCTTGATCTTTGCAATTTGCCCCCAAGGGAGGCTGGAAGGGCCAGCTGCACAGTCTACGGTAGAATGACACACACACACACACACACACACACACACACACACACACACACACAGTAAGACAACCCTGGAATGCAACGCAGTGTGTGGCCATGATGTCAGACAATAGCCCCAACAAGGTTTTTTTTTACCACATGACACGTTTTGAAGGCTGAACAATGCAAGACGCCGCATCGCCTTTTGTTGTTGAGGTCCGCAGCGCAGCCTGCTGTGTGTTTGTGTTGTTGTCGCTAGGCAACCACAGCATCAGCTGACGATCAGCTGTCAGTCACTCAACCAGCTGTTGTTTATCGTGCAATAATTATAAACAATAAATATCCACCGGTTTGTGACGCTCCGGGTGATCCGCCATGTTTATACAAGAATCACCGGAGAAGATCCGTCTCTGTTGATCCGATTGGACAGTGATGTAGGCCACCTTTCCACTCTTGAGTTGAATATTTTCAGCTGGGGGTGTTCAAAGTTTTCTTTTCAAAACTATGAGGTGAGGCGCCCAGCGATGCAAAAGCAACACGCAAAATGCTTCTACAAAAACTAGAAAAAGCTGCTAAGAATGCATCCTGTGTGATTGGGCTTAAGAAACTTGGAAAGATTTCACTGTTGTTATGTCTTACTATCTGTCAATATACATCATTACATTGTTTACTTAAAAGTAGGTAGCTAATGTTACTGCACTTTTACCTCAGCACTGGTTCTGCTCTTAAATGCTTGTTTAGTAAGGAAATGCACTGATGATTTCTGGTGACTAGTAGTTCTCTACCTACCTATGTTGAATGCACTTATTGTACGTCACTTTGGATAAAAGCGTCTGCTAAATGACTGTAATGTAATGTAATGTAATGTAATGATTATGTCGCCATTTCTTTTTATTCAAGGAGCATGGTTTGATGTGATTGACTGATATGATTGTCAATCACAGTGTAAATAACCCTTTAAGTGACAGAGTACACGCTGCCTGCATGTAAAGCCAACATTTACTTACACATTCTGCATGGCAGGCTGTATATTGATTTCATGTAACATCTAAATATGTAATGACATTACAGCACACACGTGTTAATTACAAGGCAGACAAGCATAGAGGACATATAACAGCCATGGTTTGGCCATAATCCAGTCACCTCTCTTTGCACTAGACACCAGCTGTTTGATCCAATTAACAAGCCGCTTCAAACTTTATTTAATCTCAACCTATACGCCCAAAAAATTTCAAACAATGTGTGTGTCCTTGTCTGCCCCGCCCTGTAGTAGAACTCTTCGCCTCCTGTTTTGATTTGAGGACAAACTCATTTTCTCTTTATGCCTCTCTGCCCCTATCCCTCCATCCCACTCTCCCTGCTGTTTAATTGGAGGACATTCACCTTTAATTGGTGTTATGGCTTTCCCTTTACGTTGCCGCAGTAATGAGACCATTTCTCACTCCCCCATTAGCGTGTGATGTCACTGCCCCATGCTTGGCATAGAGGTGAGCCAGGCATCCTGGGCAAAATAGGACAAAATCTGTCACAGCATCAGAGAGAGAGAGAGAGAGAGAGAATGTGTGTGTTTTCAGCAGTCTTCACTTGTGTCGATCTCCGTTTTACGTGTGTGTGTGTGTGTGTGTTCCTTCTCCTCCTGACTCAGTCTGCGTGAGAGCGGTCCACTCTGGGGATCCAGCTAGCCAGCTGCTGGGAGGGAATTATAATTCCTGTATTTCTCAGGCAAGTCAAAGACAGTGCTAATAACTCTGCCGACTGTCCCAGCCGAGGGTATTTTAAGACGTTCAACTCCACATCCATTATTGACGAGACAGATTTGGATGTCACAGAAATCCGCAGTTCCCGCGTCTCCTATTCCTACGTTACTTTCTCTATACATGATGCATGCACAGACATGCACATGCAAACGCACACACACACACAGAATATCATAACAGGCTAACAACAGGTAGAATAAATCTGTTGGTTGATGGATTAATCACAACTGCAGCTGCAGGGACATGGTAACAGATGAACTGAGAAGTAATTAATTTCTCTATTTCTCCCTCTCTCTCTCCCCATCTCCTTCACTCTATCTCTCCTCAGGTAGCCCTCCTCACTTGTTTCATTACTTTCAGCTGGTCATATTCTCTCATTCTGCCACCTCTCTGGCCCCAAGGCCCTTCCTCTGCTACTCAACTCAGAGCTCATAACTGCCCTAATTGAAACAGTCATCGCCTTAATTGCTTTAATTAATCACTGTTCCTGTGTTAAAGGCTTTGAGGGGATTTATAATAGGTGCTGACATTGGCAGGCCTGTTAAGAGTGGCAGGAGAGCGAGAGAGTAAATATCTACACTTTAGTGATGGGGTGGAGGGATGGGGTAAAAGACAGCAGCACTGAAGGATGTGTTCTCATAATAGTTTCTTGGTAAAAAACAGTTTGATTCTAATGAACTGAAGAGACCTGGGGACCTATTTCAAGAAATAAGTTCAACATAGTCAGGGTACGATAGCTGGCTTCACAAAACCAAGCAATGGCAATTCAAGTGGTCTCACGAACATGGTTATCAACTCCATCTGTCAATCCAGGATGAGCGCGTTCACATTAAAGAGGTGGGGTTTATAGCAAATAGCCAATCACATGCAACATGGACAGATCCAGAGTTTTTAACATAAGATGAAACTGAATTGATCCCTGTGGGGAAATTAGATTGTTGCAGCATCAGTTTCAACACATTAAGTAGACTGTAGGAATGGGAAGTATGGGAAAGAAATGGATTGCTAACATTACTAACATTCTCTCAAGACGAACATACTAATGGAAAAGTAACAGCTGCTGCTGCCAAGGCTAGAGAGGATTTCTGGAGGAAACATGCAGTGTAAATATGTAGGTAAATAGACTCATCACTGCCCGTCACTAAGGCACAGGGGGTATATTTCTCATTGATGCAATATTGCGTCATCACTTCGAGGCTGTGAAGTTTTTCTATTAACAGAAGTCTACCTCGTGTTCCCCAGGGCTGTGGTGATGGAATATGGGTCCAATCTATCGCACCAATCACTCTCGGGAATCCTAATAAATTTCAGCGCATTTGATTTGCAACAGTAAATTTCATTCATTATTGATAACTATAGCCAGCTCTTGTAAGCTCCCTGCTACTTGATATAATCCCGCTGTTGTAGCCAGAGTGGGAAAATCCCCAGCCCACCTCAACCACACCCCCTGCCCAGTCTACCACAATCTCTAATAGAATAAATCCTTATGGAAAGCAAAAGTGTTCTGCTAGTCTCTAAACACCACTGACCTGCGAAGAGGAGTGATAATACCAGGAGGCAGACGTTTTATCCCTTTTGATCCGATAGCCTGAACCTAACCTGCTTGGGAGCAGGTTAGCCGTGCAGTTTAAGTTACCATGGTGATTGACCCTACTTTAAAATGAACCACCTTCGTGATACCGAAAAGCCAGGGTTAAGCCCAAAGTTAGCTCCCTAACCCACTAATCTTGCTTCATGAGCCTGGCCCCTGGAACACGGCTGTGATTCCCCCAAGCAAAGTGTGTTGTAAACGTATTTCTTTACTCATACAAATCCTTGTGCTTCAGGAATCAGTGCAGTAAGTCCAATTGGCATTCTCAAAAGCAAAGTCCCATTTGTCCGTTGGGCTTCTGAGGGTTGGTTTGCTACACTTTTGACATGACCGCAACTGATTAAGGTTATGGCTTGGCTTAGTTTTGATTAGAGTAAGAATCAGTGGCTTATGGTGAGGCAAGCAGTTAACATTTAGTATAGCTGTGGTCATGGTGAAACGTTTTAACCATTCTTGTGGGGCTCAGGTTTAGAACCAGTGTGGTCCCTGAGCACAAGTGGACAACCTACCACTTTCTTCACACCATCTACCAGTTACCTTTTCATTTCCACAGAAATCTTCCAAAAAAATATGTATTGATCTGTCTGAATTTCCACGATTTACTGTGCACTGGAGCTGTGAAGAGAGTATATCTGCATCAAATAGTATTTTGCTGCTAATGTATTGTGTATATAATCTGCTTGGAGTACCATATAAGTGACGTTTACTACATCAGGACTATTCAGGTAGTATCTGCTGAGTATCTGCAATCACAGAAAGGTATGCCAACTTTAAAATACTTTACTACTTTAATACTTACTTTAAAATAGTCTCCTGTGATGGACTAAACTTCCTGGTATTGTCCTGCGTGGTGAAGTCCACTCAGTATTGTTCCCTAAGTATGTTAAACAAGCCAGTAAAAAGTATTTATAGTATTACCAATTGATATTAATATTTGATATACTTTATATTGTTTTATCCAGGTCAAGTAGGGAGGGATGTAGGGATGTAGAGATGCAAAGAAGCATAAAAGAGTAGAGCTAGATTCATCTTGACAACCCAGCTGGCCTTGTAGTTAAATGCACTGCCCTCTTTTCAAATATGCCATGGCACCTTCAAGGACGTATGATCGATTCCTCTGTCTTGATGTCTGCTGTAATTTTGTGTGCTGCGGTCCTTCTATATCTATGCTCTTCTCAGATCTCTGTACAAAAAAAACAAGCTTCCTTAAAAGGAAGAAAGAAAGAAAGCATTAGACTTACTTTTGGGCCGTGACACAGCTCTCCCAAACGTATTTCTCACAGAGCCTGCAGTTTCAGCCAAGGCCAAGTAGAGTGACCAGACAGACAAACAAGTACACATGAAAAATTAATCTCTGCCATTTTGGATCCACGAGTTTTGCTGTACTTTCTGAGAAGACACTTGCATTGGAAAACAATATGAATAAAAAGAATAAAGAAAAAGAGAAAAAAAAAAAAGCCATGATAAGTGTCACCCTTTAGAACAAGAGGAAATATTCTCATTTGCAGTGTAATGCAACTCACCTGTGACAGGTTGCAGATGCTCACAAGGTATCAATGAACCAATTAAAGTGATAACACAGTCTGCTCTGCTTCCTTGGCCGTCTGTGAAAATGTCTGAGGATGAGGATGTCAGAAAACCTATTATCACCAAACATAAGCCTTCAGAAGGATATTAAATCATGAAATCTAAAGTTTGGTCTTAAATCTCTACTGTGCAATTTATATATTGATAGTGTACTGTACAGCACATAGTCACGTGATGATATGATTGATTTGGAATGGATGTTGAGATAGTTAAACTAGGGGATAACTAACAGGCCTAAAAATGACCCTTTGTACTGAATTGTTGTACAACAGCAGACTGTAAGGTCCGATGGATCCCCTGAGAATCCCGACGAGTGAATACAAAGAGAAAAAGTCCAGCTGACATCCTTTAGATGGCAAGCCAACCAGTTCGATGGTCGACTGATCTACTGACTGACTCAATCCCTGTTGTGGTCCAGTGGTGTTAGCTTCATGGGAGCTGTCATTGGCTCACCCACACAAAGTACACCCTCTCTGCAAAACCATTTGGATTAAAAACAATCTCACTCAGGAAACATACTTAAATTTATAACAAAGACCAGACAATAAACATACAACGTGAGGATTTAACACACACACAGTTGTTTAAAGGACAGAGTTTTCTTCTTAATTTAACATTAATGCCTTTACACTTGTGCTTTGGTGACTGTAGCTGTATATTTATTTCATGTTCATATAAATCTCCACAAAAGTGAACTTTTCTGTTAAAACTTAACTGTGGTCTCAATGTCCATGATTTAATGGTATACTTAGTTGAGCCCTCAGCGACTAACCCTGGGGTCCACAATAAAGCTAGGTTTGAAGGAACTAAGTGGGATCTGCAAAGAAACTAAAGTGCACTTACCCTCTCTTGGCATTTTAAGGAACCTACACCCTCATATAAAGTATGGAGATGGTCCAACTGAGAAGCTAGCCTGATTATATGCCTGTGTGAAGGAAGAACCCCAGACCAGATTACCAGATTAAAGGTTTGCATTCAATTATCTTTAAATTGATAATGTTCAAGTATCAGAATAAAGGTTAAAAACAAATCATTTAAGAAACCTCATATGATAGCAAAAGGTTTGTTGAATGACAAATTGTCCAGAGTCTCTCGTCATGTAGTTTCACCAAGAGCTCCTGTCACAGATCAGATGTTAACCCCTCTTTCAAGAGATTATCACACAGGCTAGATGTTAACCCCTCTCTCAAGAGCTTATCGCACAGACCAGATGTTAACCCCTCTCTCAACAGCTTATCACACAGGCTAGATGTTAACCCCACTCTCAAGAGCTTGTCACAGAGATCAGATGTAACCCCTCTCTCAAGAGCTTGAAACACAGACCTGATGTTAACCCCTCTCTAGCATACAGTTCAGCATTCTTATATACAACAGGACAATCCAAAGGGGGTCAGGTGGCTTTGTTTTTGAGCCCCACTGCCATGGGGAAGAAGCTGTTGAAGTGCCAGGAGGTTTTGGTCTTGACAGACCGCAGCCTGAAAGTTTGAAAAGGGTGCCCAGGGTGAGAAGGGTCAGCCATGATCCTTCCAGCCCTTTTCCTGATCCTAGAGGTGGCAGGTCACAGCCAATCACTTTCTCTGCTGACCGAATGATGAGCTGCAGTCTGGCTTTATCCCTGGCAGTGGCAGCAGCAAACCAGACAGTGATAGATGTGGTGAGGATGGACTCAGTGATGGTCGTGTAGAACTGGACCATCATTATCTGCAGCAGGTTGAACTTCTTCAGCTGCCGCAGGAAGTATATCCTCTGCTGGGCCTTCTTGGTGATGGAGCTGATGTTCTGCTCCCACTTGAGGTCCTGGGTTATGGTGGTGCCCAGGAATCTGAATGACTCCAGAGTGCTGACAGGGGAGCCACACAGGGTGAGGCCCAGGCTCCTCCTGAAGTCCACTACCATCTCATCTCTCTAGTGTTCA
>CABFOQ010040122.1:4742-17208 GCA_900660455.1 Gephyroberyx darwinii
GGCCCGGGTTAGAGCAATAATCTGGAACCGAGCCTCGTCACAGTCTGTTAACGCAGACTTTCACTTTGGTGCGGATTACCACCTCCACCGACTGAGCACTGTAAACACTGGCTTGGCATGGTGGGGAAGGGGGAGGAGTGGGAGAAATTTCTAGTGATGTATCCCTGATTGGAGTAGTCTTCCAGCGGTAATGTGTAATAGGTTGCTGCCCAGACAGAAGTTGTTTCCACTCAGTGGTAGCCCTGACAGCAGAACACACTTGCACATAAAGAAGAGCAGACATGGAAGTTAGGTTGTCTGAATGGTTGGCAAGAGAGTAGTATCTCTGGAATTTATCCTGGCCTATTTCTCTTGTGTTTTTGAGGCCTGGCTGAGCGCTAACTGAAGATCGAGGCCCCAGACGAGGACAGACGAGCT
Organism: Gephyroberyx darwinii; assembly: GCA_900660455.1. Classification (NCBI taxonomy): domain Eukaryota; kingdom Metazoa; phylum Chordata; class Actinopteri; order Trachichthyiformes; family Trachichthyidae; genus Gephyroberyx; species Gephyroberyx darwinii. The sequence goes on from CABFOQ010040122.1 coordinate 5,160, forward strand.
TATGTTCTTCTGTAATTGGAACTGTCATTAAAATAATTTGGCCCACAGTGAAAGCAGACAGGCAGATGACTCTATTACCTTTAGTAGGAAGTGGATTGCTAACTGTCAGCTTGTTTTCTTCCAATAGATCCCCTCAGGGATCTATTGTCACCATCACGATCCCATGCAAAGGCTGGGAATTCACGGTCATGATGAGGTGTCAACGCTGATGATATGGAGGTGGATTAAAGGATCATTTCTGTTTTTTTTATGTGTATTTTTAGATGATTGTTTTGCAAACCACCACAGCGTTTTTCATAATTGATGGTCTAATCCCTCTAAATCATCTCAAGTCAGCAACACCACTTTGTTGTTGTTTTATGCTAAATAAGGATGACTTCTACCCCAAATTTGAAATCTAGGAAAAGTGGTGGTAAAATGTTGCTCTTATGTGTATTAATAGAGAACTAAGCCTTGCCTTCTAGTTTTACACGATTTCTAGACTACTCTCAGGCCAAGAAAATCTTCTGACTATCTCAAGGGGGATGAAAACACCCTTATACTTGAACTCACCGTAGTGCGCAGTCAGCAGCATTACCATGGAAAAGCACAGGTTCATGTTAGAGGCCATGATGATGCGCCAGATGGCTGATTCACAGTCGTCATAGAGACCCAGAGGCAGGTTAATATGAGGTCACCATGGCTACATTCACCAGGGTCGACCCGTGGTCAGAGTCACAGCAGGGTAATGACGAAGATGATGATGACAAGGAAGCCTACAAACGGTTGCCATGGTGAAATGGAGGAGAGAAGACTAATCGAAGGGGCTAAAGGGCAGGGCAGCGTCACGGCTGGGCTCTCCGTCGTCCATCATGCAGCCTTCCCAGACTTCCTGACGTCTCAAGGTGAGATGGAGATCAATAGACAGAGGCGGTGACAGAGAGAGCATGATGGAAGGGAAAAAGAAGGGGAGGAGGAGGAAGGGGAAGTGTCCTCATCATCGATCATTCAGCACCGGCAGGTGGCGTGGCCGCTACAGGACTCCCTTTTGTTGGCAGAGACACTGTGTCGGTGTGTGCGTTCACACCTGTGTGTTCACGTGGGCGTGAGGTAAAGCCATAACCTCTCAGGAATAGGAGGATGTGTGTTAGGTATAAGGTCTGCTAACAGGAGAGGAGGTGGGAGAGGGATCTGGGAATAGCTGACTGAGTTATCCAGTTATTAATCTGACAGAATTCAACCTTCCTTTGCGATTCGTCTCCCGATGTCATTGTGCCAGTGTAGGAGGCTTGAGTCCCCCAGAGGCAGCGTTAACGCTAGGCAGTAGTGAAGGCTGAGCTTTGCTGTGTGGAAAGGGCTACACTTTCCTCTGACCCGATTTTTTTTTCCTAGCACAGCCCCTTGTCTCTTGCCGCTCTAATGCAGTGCCTTGTGGGGTGATATTTAGTGTTGGGATGAGGTCCCACTGGCAGCTACATGCTGTGCAGGGAAATTGACCCGAAGAATGGATGAGGGAAATCACCTGTGAGTGTCACCGTGTAATGTATGTGTTATTCATCTAGCAAGTGGTGGAGCTGACTAAAACGGATTGTGATAGCTTTTCAACAAGGCCATTTGTAAGAACAAGCCGCCACACCGCTCAGCCCGGCTCTCCCAGATATTTAAGGACTCGTTCCACAGCGTCGGCTCTTCCAATCCCTCCAACCCCCATCTTCATCCATGTTAATGGTATGGTGTGACTATGGGGCAAACCTCGCAAGTCACATACGTTGCAAATAGAGTCTTTCTCCTGTCATCTGGGACTGCTTTTCCTGATTTCCTACTGCAATTACACTAAGCTTCGCTGCCAGACCTAGACAGAGATTGCGTCAGCGTGGCTCGTTTGAATCGCTGTGACTGTCGAGGGTAATCGCTGTCGAAAGCAGATGTTTTGAGCTTCACTTTCTGAATGCGCTCCTCTCATTTCTACCGCTATCTGTTCCGCTTGTCTCCTTGGCTCACATCTGTCCCTCGGGGCTAGCCCAGCTTAGAATAAACATTGGCAACCAGCTTTGTCTCTATGGCAACAGCCCCGCATGCTGAACAGTAGAGCGGGGATGGAGTGGGTAGGAAATGGTAGTGATGGTGGTGGATGTTGCTTAATGGGACCCGGTGTGCTTCCAGGTCATTTGATGCAAGGTTAAAGGGGTGTGGGGCATGAGAGAGCCTGAGGGGACACTCATCTTTATTTCAGGCTGAAACCAAAGAAACGAGCACATGGGGGTGATCGTTGCCCAGGTAACCCAGTAAGGGTTCAGTGGGGTTGGGCTGGAAAATCCGCCCTGTCAGTCTGTCAGTTGCGGTAAGCTTCCCCTGGCCCCCCTCTCCCTTAACACCTTGATTAGCCGGCTACAATTACATTGGCCTTTGCCTCCGTCCCACTTTCTGTGACTGCCTGAGGAAGTGTTGGATTGATCCGGTCAATACGCTCAAGCTGCTCAAGCATGCAGAGTATTTATTTTTCTTTTTTTCTTTGTTGGCTTGTCTAAATATTATTCAGTTCCACCCTTGAGCTGGATTCGTCAGAAGGGATTTTGCAGGGCATATTTTCACTTTCCAAGCTGGTGGCTAAGTACTTCCGACACTTGACGTATCGGAAGTATGTAATTTGAGGATTGTGCCCATCTCCTTTCTGGTTGTTTTGATGCTAGGTGCATTGTGTTCCCAGAGCAGGGTGGCCTCTGACCACTGTTGAGATTCATGCGTCAACAGGCAGCAGTCTGTCCAGGCCTCACTCATTACATTACATTACAGTCATTTGGCAGATGCTTTCATCCAAATCGACTTACAATACACGCATTCAACATAGGCAGGCAAGACAACTACTAGTCACCAGAAATAGTAAGTGCATTTCCTTCCTAAACAAGCATCTAAGAGCAGAACCAGCGTTGAGGTAAAAGAGCAATAATCTATCTACCTACTTTTCATTTAAACAAATGAAACAAATACGAAGAAGGGTCAGGGTAGTATTTCAGTCAAGCGATCGGAGGAGGAAGTTCCTGCTGACTCAGACATGGTGTGATGTCATCATCTGTGGCACCTCCTGTGGTTGGCTGGCTGCTAAACGCATCTCTAACCAGCCCTGAAGGTTACCTGATACCAGCAGCCCAAGGTCGTTCCAGGGGGGCCGGCTCTGACTCAGGAAGTGATTGTAGCTGCCACTCCCATTGGCTCCTCTTCTGCCCAATAGAATTTGACCATATTTCATGCTGATTTCTGTCATCTTCATGCACTTCTATTGTAATGAGTTTGGTTTTACTTTATGGGGAGCTGTTTGTGATGTGGTGCGGGCTGGGTTTGTCTACCTGTTGTAAGCATAGAAGAGACAGAGAGTTGAGGCTCCATCTGCTGTTATGTGCAACATGAGCCACCCTCCCAGGCACAGCCAGGTAACTCAACACCACTTCCTGTCCTCACCTTGTGCAGGCTGGCAAGGCCGCTGAGCTACAAGAGGAATGGGGGGGGGGACATTGCTATGTTTGTGTTCTTGCTCAGTAATTATTTGCAGGGACAAACGGCTGGCTTCAAGGGGAAAACAAATGAGGTGGGCTTTAGTGTTCCTCGTTATACCTGGCCCCCCCTTCTTGTGTGTGTGTGTGCGCCCGCATGGACTGAAAGGGTAACCTTTCCCTGAGAACTGGTAGAGAAAATGCCCTTCACCTCCTCCCCAGCCGGCTCCTCATGCATCATCACATGCGTATCACACACAATGTGCCGATGTGGTGTGACAGAGAGAGCAGAGCCCAGAGGGAGGAGCCGGGGTTACGACACAGCTAGCTGCTGCCTCCATCAGCCCCATACTAATGGATCAGTATGTTGTGTCACCATGAACTTCCCCCAATCAGAACTGCCCTTAGACATGAATCAATGAATCATACATGAATCCAAACGTCTCCTTCATCTTCAGATCTGAGGAATATTGTGTGTCTGTGAGTATTGTGTGTCTCAATGTATAGAAAAATAGAGCTACTTTTACCACATTCCCCCTATTATTGAGTGTTTGTGCTAACAGCGAACCTAGGTAAGGGCTTCAGTATGCAGCGTGGTCATTGTGCACGATTTGCTCGCCTAGCTGATGCTGCTTAGTCTTAATGAGTGTTTTTCTCTCTTTGAACAGTGGTTTACAGTGACGACACAGGAAGATGGATGAGCTGCAGGATGTACAGCTGACTGAGATCAAGCCACTGCTGACCAATAAGGTGAGGGGCAGGACAGTGACCACCTGCTAAAGCAACAGGCATGATAATCTGCACGTGAATGCACATGTACATCCACACACACACACACACCAACTGACAGATGTGTGGTGCGATCTTAAGCAGCCAACATGGCACTCGCAGGAAAATACATACAGTAATACGCTAGGCATGCACACTCTGTAGTTCCGTTCATCAAAGTGAATAATTCGTATCTGCTTGACGAAGAAAGGAGAGCAAGTCAATAGCAGAAAAATAGGCTGGAGATGGAATGAGGAGAGGGAGGAAGGGAAAGAAGAGCGAGTGGGGGAGGCACATGTAGAGAGAGACCGAGAGAGTTGGGGAAGACAGAATCTGAACGCGAGAGGGAAGAGAGAGAGAGATCAAAGGAGAAGCTGGCAAAAACTCATCCCTTTTTTTTTCTCTCATTCTCTTTTTTTTTTAAATTTCTGGGAGCTTGAAAGATTCTGGCGGGTGAGAGAAAGAGCAAAACAAGAAAGTGAAGAAAAGAGATGGGAGGGAGGAAGTACGGAGGACAAAACCCCCCAGTGGCAGATCAAAGCTCTTCCCATCCCCTTTTTGCCTCCTCCACCTCCTCCCTGCTCCATCTCTGCAGCTCAGAGCCCCCATCGTTTTCGGGCTGGGCAGGATGCGAGTGTGTCTGGGTGACATGACTCTCTTTACCCCCCAGTAGGGCTGCTCCGTTGCCCCCAGCCCCCAGGAACTGTCACTAACAGTTAGGAGGGATTCAGAATAGTGAGCGGTGATCTGTGCTGAAGGGACGGCGTCACTCCTCAGCGGTGGGTATATGGACCGAGCAGGAGTACATTTCTCCACGGCCGGCTGACTGGCTAAGTAGATGCTTAGTGTGAGGTGACAAGATAGGAGAAAATGACATCAAAATCATCTGAATGAAGGAGACTAGAGCTGACCTCTCACTCCACCTAGTGGCCAGCTCATTGAAAAGACAAAACAGAGGAGTCTTGAAGACGGGGGACACCGTGAAATGTTAGGAGACAAAGAGAGGCATCTGGAACACAATCTGCAGTCTTTTCTCCATGCAGGTTATACAACAATAATACCCGATAGGGAATTCTTTCACGTGATTGTGGGTACAAAGATGATGCAGCAAGGTACGAGGCACAACTGAGTGCCATCAGCATCACCGAGGTACCCGTGACAACAGTAAAGAACGTCCTTATCTGCACTTAAAGTCTACGGCTTTTATGCAGCGGTTGCCAACGTATGTGTGCCGACTGAAGTTTTCTTCAAAGTCTTATACATACATAAGATGGGAAAACAAGCCAAATTGCTAACTAGGTCCCTGGGTAGTGCAAGGGTTGGCATAGCAACCAGTAAAATGTGATTTATGGGAATTATCAGCACAGATGTAACGTGTCTTGGACCAGTCACATCACTTGGCTGAGACTACCTCTTGTATAAAGACGGTTTGTTGTCTCACCAGCATGCTGAGGTGATATGCCTTCATCTAGGTGCAACGATACTACTTATTTTTGGTATCAAACCTGGTGACAATCATGGAAATGTTTGCAAAAACTGCTATGTGAAAGGATCCACAAGGTCTACTCATCGTATTAAATACAATTTTGGTTTCTTTCTGATCCTTCACCACGTCTTCCTGAGAGTACACCTCCTCAGCACAATACTAAAAGCAGTGTGTTTGTGTAGTCTTGGGCTAGAATCAGAGTGCTACCATGATGTCTGCTTGAGTCAAAGGGAGGAAGGAGGGGACAGCTTCACAACGTCCCCCCACCTCTGGAACAGCTTTTTAAGACATGGTGACCCACCTCACCTATTCATGGTGATGGATAGAAACATTATTGAAAAATGAAATATAAAAACAAACAATTTTATGTAGCTGTGGTCAGGAAGCAACCTCCTATCAAACAGGCCAGAGGAACTTCCACCGTAACTTAATCCCTAATGCTTTTCTTTTGGACGCCAGCATCCCATGGCTCAAACTCACTAAGATCAAACTGATCAGACGTGGTTATCAATTGTAGTATTACAACCTACACTTTCATTGCATCTCTGATCTACTGACAAAATGTAATGATCTTGAAAAGATCACAGAGAGAGAGACCACATAGGAATAAATCCAACACATGCGACACCTGCATCGCAGTGCGTCTGCAGTGGAATGATGCTGCGGTAACCGATTCTCTCATTTGAAATGAATGAACCTCCATAAGAGCATAATGCATGCAGCACATTAAGTGTGATCCGGGCTTAACGTGTAGAAAAATAGCTGAGATGAGCCCACGAAATCTCCTAACTCTGCTCTTTTTCCCCCTTGCAGAATTCACGCAACTTCCAAGACTTTGACTGCCAGGTGAGTGTTGCTGTCTGCTTCTACCTGAAACACTGTTACTGCCGTGCTGGCCGTACAGCATGTTAGTGGGGGGGGGGCATTCTCTGCTGAACCCAGCTGGTTGCTTGCCCTACATTTGAGCATTGTTTCCTCTGGGTCTGTTATTGATTTATCCACCAAAAACACATTTTGCCAGCATTTGTTGAGAAGGCAGCAAAAATTTCTCTGACTTTCTGACTTCATCATCCGAGTTTGAATGGTGTTCATGAGAAATACCCACAATACCCAATTCTATTACACAAAATATCACTGTGGTGACATATTTCTATAAAAGATTTATAGTAATTATTTTGCCAGGTAAAAACCTTTCTTGGCGCTTACATTGTTTTAGCGTACCCTTTCGGACACTGCTTGCAGATCATCTTTTGTGTGTTTATTGTATGTGTGTGGAAGGTTTGTACTATTATGAAAAGGCAATACACGAATACGCATTGCTCTCTTATTTGGTAGTGTTGGCAGGGCTTGGGACACATAAAGAGCTTTTAGAGGCTGGCCTTATTCATCTGTTTGTTTTCTTCTTGGTGTTTACTCCTAAAAACAAAGGCATTAGGAGTGACTGGCGGCTCAGCTCTGCTTATGGCCCGTCGCCCACTATTATTCCCTTGTACCTCCAGGCCTGGCCTTGAGCATTTTGGTGGGGGCACGGCAAAACAGGACAGTCAAGTTTAGTGTGACTGATTAACCAACACTTTGAGTTACAACTGTCTCCCAAATCTAGAAACCAAAGAATCTGCTCCGTCATACAGATGTACAACCCAGAAATGATCCTTTGTAAATGAATGGCAGGCCGACTTGTCAACGTCTGTCTGACCTTTTAATATCCAGGTGAATCTTATATTATTGGAACACTATTCCTTTCCATGTCAGAAAATGTGTCCAGATTCTCATACCTCTTCTATCCTTTCTTGTTCTTTCTTTCTGCGGAGGTAAAATTGCATCAGAACCTTTTTCTGAACCTTTTTGATTTACTTCCATTCCTGTGGAGCGGCTCCTAAAATATGGTCTGATCTTCACCTAAGGTATAACAATAGATCCACCCCAAGCTATTGTCATGACTTAGATGAAGATCAGACCATATTTTAGGAGCTATTTATACAGGAATGCAGGTAATTCAAAAGGGTTCTCAAACTTTATCTGTGTGTGTGTGTGTGTGTGTGTGTGTGTGTGTGTGTGTGTGTCTGTGTGTGTGTCTGTGTGCGCGGGCGGAGGTGGTTCTTCTCTCTTGTCTCTGGTTGCTGATGATAGGGAATCTTTACAGACTGTTCTTTCCAAATAAACGTCAGGGATCGCAAAGGGACTATTCCCCAGACGGGACCTCACATAGTGCAAGACAGGTACAAGTACAACGAGATGGGTTTCAGCCATTTTTAATAGTTGTATCAGCTAATGTCTTCTACACTGAGAGATGGTGTTGGAAAACTGCATCTGCTCCTTCCAGAGTCAGCATTACAGCCACGCTCAAAACAAATGAGACTTCAAGAAAGCGGTGTTTGTCTGCCCTACATAGAGCAGGCGCTGTTCCAGATCCTTTGATGGTACTGAGGATGGTGAATTGGTTTGCAGTCCCTCAGCCTCCGTGCTGTTCAAATGATGATTTGCCTTTCTGCAAGGGATGAGTTCCCTGAATGAGAAAGGATCGTCTTCCAGAGGCGAGCTGACTGTTGCGTTCCACTAGCCACGTGCCTGCGAAGGGTTAAACTCTTTGGCCCTGCCTCACTTTCTGCAGTCATGCAGGCTTCCAGCATCCCACCAGGGCTAAAAATAGCTACTGCAGGTAGGGGAGGAGAGTAAGCATGTCGCTGGAGCAGGCTTGGTGCATGCTCTCTAGCATGTGCTCCTGTCTGCACACTAATAAATTCATATTCTTACAACGCAGCGCTCACTCACCGCTCGTTTTCCCGATGTGACATCTCTTTCCACTCCCACTAATGTATATATTTTACTAAGATAACAGGAAGGCCGAGAGACACATGTCCAAGCCCAGCAGGTGTACTTTATTCACCGGGTACAGGGATTTGTTTGACATTGGTACCAAGACATATAAATGTATATTTACATTGACCTTATTCCCACAGCGGACATTTTGAATTTATCTCACAACCAGGGTGGGAAACTACCCAGAAGATGGACACCTGTATAAAACTAGCGTTCAGACAGACCTAACAGTCAAGCAACTACCACATCTGCTTGAATTTAGCAGGGAAGTTAGCTAGCTTACTATCTAGTTAGCTACTAGCTTGCTACTAGGCTAGATTCCAGTAGCTAGCTATAGCGGGCCAAATATACATTATCTTAAAATGTGAACCTATATCCCGCTGGATTCTTGAGAGCCATTTGTTTTTCAGTGGGGAATCTGTGAAATGAAAAGTGTTTGTCCGATTCTTGACGTTTGCTTGATGTGCTTCTTGGTAAACAACAGTAGTAGAGAGCTAGGCTGTACTTGCTAACGTTCAAAATGGCTGCCATGGGAATAAGGTCTATATATGTATCACAGTGCATAACTACAACTATCGTGTAGTATAGCAGTACGTAGTATCACAGTACATACTGACAGATGGTACAAGGACAACAGGAGACATGGGATAGCCGGCAGACTCCACATGAAAACATTCAACTTATTAGGGAGGGGGTCTTCACCATCTCTGCAGCTGGAAGAGGAATCCAGCTGCCCTCCTCTTCGTTTCCCTGCTACCAAAGCGCCCACTACAGGCAGTTCACGGTCATTGCAGCTGTGATGTCAAAACCCGTCACACAAGGCAGGTGGGTGGAGGAGGAAGACGGGGCGAAAAGGAGACCCTTGGTTGCTGCAGTCTCATGTTCCCTAAGATGTCCTCCTTACGTCACAGGGAGGGGGGAAGGGGGGATGTGAGTCAGAGTCCTGCACCCGTGGGACCCGCTGTGTTTTAAAGTGTATACTTAAGAACATTGAGTAACTTCATGGAACACTTTAAAAATAGAGCAGCTCAGGTTTGATGGAGAGTGCTGTGGAGAGCGAGGGAGGAAGTTGAAATGGCATTCAGGAATACTCTCATCTTGTGTTTTACTTTGTCGTTTAGATTGTTTTGGATCATTATATTTGCCTTCAATAGTCATTTATTGACAGTATTTGCTATATCATCTATAATATGTCTAGCTGAATCATCAGTGATGAGATGTGCAATATTATGGTTATATTCACGTTTGATGCCTCCATCTTCTTGACCTTGTACCGCTGCAGCACAAAGACAAGAAAGAGCCGTCTAATTTGTTCTGGGAACAAATCGCTGCAAGTCTGTTGCTTCTTCAATCCGCACTGCCTTGTTAAGCCCAGCAGAGGGCGCCATAGGCCTGGTCTCGGTGTGGCTGGAGGGCGACGTCTTTGTGTGATGCTTTCATAATCAACTATGCTTGAGTTAAATAGTTCACAAAAAAGTGATGCATTGCCAAGAGAGAACAAGACAACATGCCATATGGTGGGCGGTTTTATCCAAAACACCTCCATGAGTGCCACAGTGCGACTCAAACCCCCTCATCCTGGCAGGATTAAAACCAGGCGCTTCTCATTGGGCGTGTTTGTCTCTGTGTCCTCAGAGAGGGGATCCATGCGGAGACAGTAAGATGACTCATGGTCTGACAAAGAGCCAGTGGGCTCTGCCCTGCCCATGATCTGGTGTACATGTGATCAGTCACACATCACCATAATTTCCAATCATTCGTGCCAGATTATTGTGTTGATGATGCGTGACCAAGTGTCTAGGTTTCATTTCAACTTTGGGGGGGCACGCTTCATTTTCTTGTGACCAAAGCCAACCACAAAATATTCTTTGGTAAAACTCAACTGCACTTCTAACAACACAGAAAAATACAGTAAAAACAGTAAAGCTAAAATATAAATGTTTGAGGCAGAAATATATGGCGTGTGACAATTCATCTCTCTAATATTGAGGGAGGCATGTCCCTCTGTGTCCCCCTAAATCTACAGCTGTGTGTGTGACTGAGCACCTGTACACCACAATCTTCAACCATTTACGCCAGATTGTGGTGTACATGTCATCGGTCACACATCATCATCATCATCATCACAACGATGTGGCAGGATTGATTGGAGATGGGGCTAAACAGACAGCAATAAAACAATATCACATGTTTATGAGGCAAAGAGCACGCTGGGTTATTTTATTTCAGTGATGCATCTCTCTCAATGTGACACTATGGTGGTGGACATCATAGGCTGCAATGTCAATTGAATCTTTTTTTGTTGCTAAAATGTATGTTGGTACACTTTAATTTCACCTATATTACTATGTGTGCACTACATTTGTCTACATAACAATTGCCCCTTATAGTCCTTTAAATGTGTGTGCTGTGTGTGTCAGTGGCACCCTCTGTGGGGCAGTACAGGCAACTAGAGGAGAAACACTGGCAGTTTACAACCTAACCTGCTGCTGCACCAGCGGGGTGGAGCTTCCACTGAGGAACCAATCAAATGTCCCTGGACTCCATATGCATGTGCCTGCAGAGCAGCCTACCTTAAACAAAGGCATGACTCCATGGACTGCATTACCCTCACCACTATTATTTGCCTTCTGCAGATGATAGAGTAGAAAATGAGAGATCAATAAACCACATGGACCAGCAGACTCAGAGGGAGGTTGCATCCTCTCATGTAGCGCTGAATGTAGATTTCAACAGTTCCTGTGCAGGAAAAAACAGCTGCTAATGTCTGTGCACTATCACATTTGTTTTTCCAAGTGTTTTTTTCGTGGTAAAGCTCATTTTGTAGCTTATTCTGGGACAGTTATTTTCTACTCTGCCCAGAACACAATTAGGGTCGCCTCAAGGTTATCGGTCAAACATCAATACTGAAATGGAGCCTTGAGCATTGTAAGATTTATATGATGCAGTAGTGTCTCCGCTAGCAGTGGAGAATCACAGAAACACTGAAGTGACTAGCGATCGTCTCTCCGTAGAATCAGTCCGTGTATATCAGACTTTTTATTCCGCTTTATTCCCGTCTCGTCTGTAAATTGGAAGCGACTGATTTGGTCTAATTTTGGTCGTTGAGATTAGTAGATTCATGTCATTCTGTATGATCTTTTTCTAATTCATCTCACCCAACAAGGTGAGGTGGCTCTAGAGCCAATTACTGGTAAATCACAGCGATCTGCAGCGATTTTGCTGATGCAGAACTCAGTCCAGGGGTCAGCAGTCAAAGTCAGCATCCTCTCCTCCACCATCACTTCATCAGCATCACCACCTGACGTCACAAGCCTGCCTGTTTCCTGGGCTGCCTGCCTCCAGCCCGACACCCCTCTTCTTCCACCCATCCCTCCCTCCCCGTGTCCCTCTCCATTCTCCTCTAGCCCCGCCTCCCCTCCGCTACCCACCTGACCCTCTGCAATCCAATTAGATGCGGTGGTTGCTGGATGCACGGACGCGCTGTGCCTACAAAGCACAAACTGCA
>CABFOQ010040126.1:2850-15190 GCA_900660455.1 Gephyroberyx darwinii
GGAGACAGACAAGAGAACAGAGGTCAGTTGTAGTTCGCCTGCATGTGTGTGTTTTTATCGACACACTTCGGTACACATACCTCCGCCGTGTCGTCCTTCCCATCAGCCTCCTCTCTGACCGCTGCTACAGGATCTGGCGTCTTCGGGTCAGGGGTCTCTTTCTCAGCCTTCACAGGAAGTGGAGGTGTCTTCCTCTTACTGCGTTGGGGAGGAGTGATGCTACTGCCCGGCGCCTCTACTGCAGGCTTTCCTTCGGACACGGGGCTGGTGCTAAGACCTTGCTCTTTGTTGTTTGTCGAGGGACCGGAGGTGTGTGTGTCAGTGTGTGCAACATCGGTGTGTATGGTAGAAATGTTTGAGCGCTTTGCCGGAACAGGAAAGTCGCTGGGCTGTGCTGGAGTTTCAGGTGGCTTCTTTCCTTTCTTCTCTCCTCCATCGGGAAGGTCCATCGGTTGGTCAGTTAGCCTAAGAGGAGAGAAGACAAAATAAACAAGACAGGCGAGGAAGAGAAGGAGAGACTGAATCCAAGCAGTCTGGTATCAACATCATCCTTACTGATTCAGAAATGTGAGCAACAGCTGAGTGAGAGAACACACATGCAAGCTTGCTTGACAGCTAAAGGGCCTGAGAGTCGAGTAGATGGTAGCCTTGATGTTAGAGTGAGTATGACGGGAAACAAACTTTATTGATGCTTTATTGACGACAATCCAGAGTGTGAGGAAGAGATGTGCACCGTGGTTGCCTCACCACAGCTCAGTTACACATACAAAGCCTCTATGCCGTTTGGCCAAAACTTTATTGACAAAGAATCAAGAAAATGGAGCAAACTGTTGTCTATGTTGTGTCGCTTATGTGATTTTTTAAAATTTCTTTGATAGAATTGAGTGAGAAACGTATCTTTTAGTGGTGTTTCGCAGGGATATCCTTATACTACACACACACACACACACAAACACACACATAAATACAAGGCTGGAGGGCATGGCATTTTCTAGAGCAGCACGGGTTGAAAGCCCCTTCTGACTTACGCTTCCTCCTTTACTTCCTGCTTTAGCCCTTCCTCTTTCGGCACAACTCTGGCCTCACCCAGCTCATTGGTCACTAGCTCCCCTTCCTCAGCCAATGATATTTCCTCAAGGGCGGTGAAGCAGGAAAGAATCGGGTGCTGACCCTCATCGACGGTCTTCGACAAAGCTTCAGTCCCGGGCTCAGTGCTGATTTCCGATCGGCTTTTGGACCCTGTGGTGTCAGAGTCGATGTCGCGGAGGTCGGGGATGAGGCGTTTCTTACCGCGAGGGCCAGCGACAGGTGATGTCTCACCTGTCATCAGCCGGATTTTAGCCAATAATAACCTCTCTTCCTCTTGGAGCTGCTGGTCCTTGGTGAGAAGGTTTGGCTCAGGGATACGTATATCATCGTGTGGATCTGTATGGATTTTGGTGGGTTGTGTGTCATCGTGTATCTTGTTGATGTGTGTGTCGGAGTGTATCTTTATGGTTTCTGAGTCAGTGTATGCCTTGGTACATGTAGTGTGTGCGCCAGGGGGAAGTGGCCAAGGCACCACCGATGATTGGACAAGTCCATCTCCCCCCTGCTCCACCAGGTTGCAGCCAGTTTTCATGACATTATCTCTCTGTCCCGTCATTGGCTGTTTGTATGAGTCTCCAGGTTTGGCACTGATCGTCTGACTGATTCCCTCTTCCTGTTTAGGCAACGGGCGAGGGCCTTGCTGAGGAGGGGCAACCTGATTGGTCAAAGAATCTTCGTGTTTATTTGGCTGACTGGCAGCAGAGGCCAAGTATAAGCTGTGGTGACTGGGAGGGAGGTAGATGGGCTCCTGGGTAGCAGCAGGAGGTGTGGAGGATGGATCTGGACTGCAGACAGAAAGGGAGGTTACAGACCCAAACATAAAGGCTGAGGTGACCAGCCACAGATCCAACCACAATGTCCCAGCCATGCTTCATTCCCTCCTGGCAATAATAAGCACCATACCAGCCTCAACATGTTAGGGACATAAATACTGAGTGAACCAAAATGCCCATGCTTCCATACTCCAAACAGCAACACCCACTGGCCCAATCAATCAATTTATCTGTGTCATTTGACACATAGCAGCAATGGCTACTAAACAAACTCAAATATCCTTGCCATGCTCCATGATGGCGGCTGTTGTGTAGCCACTGATAACTTCTATACAGATGTAGACATTGTAGAAGTTCCCTTTTTTTGTGCATGCTGCACTGCTGCTGCTGCAAAGGTGCTCAAATCCAAGGGAATATTTGAAAGTAACTAGTATTGCCGGATAGATTTAGCAAGGAGGAACTTCTACAGCGGTTTCCAATGTACTTGCCGCTAAACAGCAGTACTTCATAACGATAGATAATGCGTTGTTACCTCCAGTCACTGTGCTGGATAATGCTTCGTAAACAGTCCCGACTAAAGCGAGATGTGAGCAGGGAAGACGAGTTCTCTCCACAAACAACACGTCAGATGATGTTGTTTGGCAGGAGACGTATGTGATTCACATGCCAACACACAGCTCAGCACAACAGGAGGGCATCCAGCAAAAGCCTGAACCCTGAGTTTATACATCTTAGTGTTCTTCCCCTGCGATTGTCATGAGCCTCAGTTATTGTAGAAAGCAACGGCGGAGGAACAAGCACAGGCCTCCGTCCCACATGAACGGGCAGATCTCTCCCACAGTCACATCCTCCCCTCTTACTCACCTCTCTCCCTCCTGCTACTCATCCCTGTCACACCTCTACTCACCCCCCTCCCCCGTCCATGTACAGCTCAGCCAGCCAGACAGTGCCAAGATCTTCCTGTCCTCTCTCGTACTCCATGTCCTCTTCCTCCACCTCTCTCATCCACTCCGGGATGGCGCCAGACTTAAGGTTGGAGTTTCCTCTTTTAACTGATCTCGGACCAGATTTGTCCAGCGCTTTATTAACAGCAATATTAGAGTCTTTCCTTTCTGCAGATCTGGAGTCAGGCTTGTTAACTTTTGGCCTGACCTCAGGGATAGAAGCGCCCATACCAGCTGGCCCGGGACCAGCTTTGCTCAGAACAGTTTTGACTTCAGCATTATTCACTGATTTGGGATCAGGTTTGCATTGTGATTCCTCATCGTCACCCTGCAGCCTCTCCTCACATGCAATCTCATCCAGTTCTGCTTCCCTCAGGGGAGGCCAGTCATTTGATTGGCTGTTCACTACTTCCTGGTTGTTCTGCAAACCAGGAAGTGTCACTTGTCTCTGCTCTGGTTTCTCTTTCTTGCTCTCCTCATCCTTTCGTTCCTCCCTGTCCTCTTCCCACCTGTTCTTTTCCCTTTCCTTTTTCCTCTCCTCCTCCTTATTTTTCTCCGCTGCTTCTTTCTCTTTTTTCTTCTTTTCTCCCCTCTCTGCCCTCTCCCTCTCCCCCCTCTTTCTTTCTATTTTCTCCCTTTCCTCTCTTTCCCTCTTCTCCAGTTCTTGCCTGTCCTTCTCCAACTTCTTCCGCTCATTTTCCCTCTCCGCCCTTTCTCGCTCCTTCCTCTCTATCTCCTCCCTCTCCTTCCTGTCTCTCTCCTCCCACTCCGCCTTCTCTCTCTCTTCCCTCTCAATATTTTCTCTCTTCTCCTTCTCCCTTCTCTCCCTCTCCGCCTCTCTCTCTCTCTCCTGCTCACGGGCAGCCAGTCTCAGACTTGCCACCAGACTCAACCCATGTTTCTCCTCACAGGGTAACGGGTCTAGTTTCTGAGCCAATGACAATTCAGCCCTGGAGAGCTTCTGATCACTGATTGGCTGTCCTCCTGCTGTGTCAGAGAAGGCTGCGGGTGGCTGAATGTCTCCAGAGGGAAACAGCGCACCTGTATCTGCCTCAGAGGGGCATGGTAGGTCTGCCTCTACCTTAGGGAAAGATGGCTGGCCGTCATTTGCGGTAAGGAGACATGGTCGCTCTGCAGAGGGACGCGGCTGACCTGCTTCACTTGATCCAGTCGAATGCAGGACGGAGGCCACTGTCTCATAGCTAAGGGACAGACAGGAGGGACAGGAAAGAAAACTCAGGGACACGACTCACCCTGAAAATTGCGCAATGACCACAGCAGGCTCTGTGATCAGTGTCATGGAAAATTAGACAGCATGCTCGACCCAATACTCAGACTTTGTTTTGGTGCTGGACCAAAGTGCCCTGCCAAGGAACACTGAGGAAACATTCATTCTCGGTCATACAAAGTCCCACCCAACAGTTTTTTTTCTACCCAGTGCACACCAGCATTAATGTGTCACCTTAGAAATAATGCAGAACAGGTGAACCTATGTCCAATTCCATGCAGGTGAGAACACAGCTTTCTGACTAACAGAGAGACAGCTAGCTAACAAATAGGACAAATTCTCTGCAAGACGATGAAATTACCAGCACCTTGTTCTTGACACCTCGCTAGATGGATGAGAACCAGATAACCAAAAGGTTGGTGGATCAAGAGTTGTTGTGTGTATCCTCGCTAATAAAGTAATCTTCTGTCTACTTTTTTAAAATTGTTTTGGCCTAATAAATCACTTGACAGCTGGGCAGGCAGAGAGACTCACCCTCTGTACAACACCCCCACTACCGCTGACATGAAGCCAGCAGACGCCTCCTTCTGCTGCTCTGCTACACACACGCCTGCCTCTGTATGTGCACATTTCCAGGCACTGGCGCACACACACACACACACACACAAACGCAGACACACACACATACAATTTGAATTCCTTGTGAAAAGCTCTGGTCAAATCAGTTCCATATAAATGATCTAACAGCATAGACAGAGTTGAGGTTGAGATGAAGAGAACGAACATGCAACTTGGGTTAATTGCTGCTATTGCTAGCGTTGGTTAAGCTACAGCACCACAGAAGAAGCCTGTGTTTGTGCATGTGCAGGTGTGTGTGTGTGTGTGTGTGTCTTTGTATGTGGTAGTTTGAGAGTCACACCATGCTGCAAGGGTTGCACGGAGCCGTCACTGACTCACCCCCCTATTACACCACCCTTCTCCTCCTTCCCTCCGTCCTTCTCCTTGTCATCCTTCTCTTCAGCGCTCTGACTACTTTCCGTCCCTCCTCCCTCGGCCGACTCCGCCGCGGCCTCTTCTACAGTCGCCCACAGTGGCTTCTCTGCTTCGCACACTGGCTCCTTATTGGTTAAACTCTCCTGACCACCAGCCAAGCTGTTGGGTGGTTGCTCCTCATCTGCTCCCGCCTGTTGTGTTTTTTCTGACTCGGGCTGCAACCCCATTCCTGGTTTTGAGGGCAGAAGGGGTGCCGCCTCCAGAGCCGTACGCTCACTACCTCGTTTAGGGCAAACCTCCAGTGAGGTTGCCGGTTGAACGCCGGGTCCCTCCGGCTTCTTAGGCTCTTCTTCAGCTGGTGGTGGACAGGGCTTGCCAGGGGGTGGGACAATGTGATGCTGTGACTCTTTTGCTGTGATTGGCTGATGCTCCTGTCTGCTAGGAGTGTCTGTCTCAGCAGCATCTTCTCTGTGTGAGCTGGGAGAAAAAACACATCAAAGACACAGCCTTTACTATTACATAGTTTTGCTACTACTGCACTATTAAGAAGCAAGACAGAGAGATAGCCAGCGGGACAGAAAGATAAAGCAGAGAGACAGACAGACAGACAGACAGACAGACGGCCCCATGTCCATTCTTACCCTCTGCCCAGAGGTTTTGTGTGTTCCTGTGTAATAACCTCCTTGGCAGAGATCTGTTCAGTTTCATGTTTCCCAGCTCTCGCTTCTAGCACACTCCACAGAGGAACCTCTGCTTCCAATAGCGTTTCTGGGGGCGGGGCCAGGGACAAGGCCTCTAATGTGATTGGTTTGTCCTGAGCAGAGGGATGAACGGTGGGGCCTGAGTGGATGTCAGGTGTACTGGATGTGACAGCCATATTTGTTTCTACGTCTGACAATGAGCGTTCATTTACTGGAGAGGCTTGCCCCAGACTGAAAGAGGAGAGAAAGGGATGAAGAGGGTGACAATGAGTAGATGGGGGAGAGGTGGAAGGAGGTGTTGGGGGGGTGGGGGGTAGGAAAAGATGGATAGAAAGACTGGTCAAACATGTCAACGAAGCCTGAGATCAGCGGAAAATCACAATAGAATTACAGAAAAATATAATATAGCAATATAGTAATATTGGTAATATAATATAGTAACATTAATGACATATGTTATTGTATTGATGCACAACAAAACAAAACAAAACAAAACAAAACAAAACAAAACAAAACAAAACAAAACAAAACAAAACAAAACAAAACAAAACAAAACAAAACAAAACAAAACACAGAGAGCGATCAACCCAGTAAAAACAACCACTATTACTCTGTATTTCAGGAGTTTAACTCACCTCTCACTGGCTTTGATTCCCATGACGGCTCGGTTTGGCTCATCAGCTGGTGAAAGGTTGGCCTTTCTGGACTGTGATTGGTGGATATCAGCGTGTCTGTCTTGTGATTGGCTGTCTTCCGCCCATGTTGGTTGTTTGGATGCGGTGCTGGTCTTCTCCTCCAGAGGAGGGAGGTGGGGAGCAGTAAACCTGAGAGGAGCGTCAGAGGTCTGTGAGACACTGGGTGGAGGAGTGTGTGTTTCACTAGTCAGAGCATTAGGTGAGTGTGTGTGTGTGAGGCTGGGCAGAGGGCCACTAGTGTGTGTGTTTGCCAGAGGATCGAGCTGAGAAACCAGACGAGAGGGGGAACCAGATTCAGCCAGACTCCTCATCCTCTCCTTGTCCTCATCTGACCTGTTGGTCTCTAGACTGCGGAGTGGAGCCGCTCGCTCCTCCCTCCCCCTCTTCTCTTCCGCCTCCCTGAGTTTCCTTTCCTCCTCGACCTTCCTTCTCTCCTTCTCTTTCAAAAGCTTCTCTTTCTCTTCCTCCTCCTTTCTTCTCTTTTCTTCTTTTTCTTTCTCCTCCCTCTTTCTGCTCTCCTCTTCTTCTCTCTTCTTCATTTCCTCCTTCTCTTTCTCCTCTTTAAGTAGTCTCTCCTTTTCTTCCTCCTCTCTCTTCTTCTTCTCCTGCTCTTCTGCGATTCTCTTCTCCTCCTCCCTCTTCTTCCTCTCCTCCTCTTCCCTTTGCTTCCTCTCCTTTTCTTTTTTCTCCTTCAAGAGTCTCTCGATCTCCTTTCTCCTCTCCTCCTCCTCAACACGTCTTTTCTCCTCCTCTCTATTCTGCCTCTCTTTCTCTTTTATCCTCTGCTCCATTCTTTCTTTTTCCTCCTTCAAGAGTCTCTCTTTCTCCTCCCTCTTCTGCCTCTCCTCCTCAAGACGTTGCTTCTCCTCTCTCCTCCTCCTCTCTTCCTCATCCCGCATTCTCTGCTCCTCCTTCTCTTTGAGTAGTCTCTCCTTTTCTTCTTCCTCCCTCTTTCTTCTCTCCTCCTCCTCCCTCTTCTTCTCTTTCTCCTCTTTCAAGAGTCTCTCTTTCTCTTTCCTCCTCTCCTCCTCCTCTACATGTTGTTTCTCCTCCTCCCTCTTTCTCCTTTCTTCTTCTGCCCTCATTTTCTGCTGCTCTTTCTCTTTCTCCTCCTTCAAACGCTTCTCCTCCATCTTCCTCTCCTCCTCCTCTAGGAACCTCTTTTTCTCTTTCCATCTTTGCTCCTCTAACACTCTCCTCTCCTCCCTCCTTTTCTCCTCCTCCTCCATCTTCTTCAAGAATCTCTCCTTCTCAAGTCTCCTCTCCTCCTCTCTCCTCCGCTTTTCTTTTCCCTCCACCTCCTCCTCCAACAGTCTCTTCTGCTCCTCTCTCTTCCTCCTCTCTTCCTCCTCCCTCTTTATCCTCTCCTCCTCCCTCATCCTCTTCTCCTGTTTATCTCTCTTCTCCTTCAAGAGTCTCTCTTCCTCCCTCTTCCTCCTGTCCTTCTCATTCTTCTGCTTTTCCTCCTCCTCCAAGAGTCTCTTCTTCTCCTCCTCCAATAGTCTCTTCTTCTCCTCCTCATGCTTTCTCCTCTCCTCCTGCTCCTTCAGGAGTTTCCTCTGCTTCTCCAAGAGCATTTCTCTCTCCTCCTCCTCCATCTTCTTCCTCTTTTCCTCCTCCTGTTTCTTCATTCTTTCTTTCTCCTCTTTCCTCCTCTGCTCCTCCTGCTCTATCCTCCTCTTTTCCTCCATCTCCCTCACTGCTCCCTCTAACTCCTTGGAGTGGTCTGTCAGTGAAGACTCTCCTCCAGGGGCATTGGTTTTCTTTTCAAGACTGCAGGACAGAGAGACAACACACCTTAATCCTAAGTGTGTGTGTGTGTGTGTGTGTGTGTGTGTGCGTGTGCATGTGTGTGCGTGTGTGTGTGTGTGCGTGTGCATGTGTGTGTGTGCGTGCGTACACATCCGTGTTGTGTGTGATACTCACCCTAGAGGACACCTTTTGATGGTATCCCGTTTAGAGTCCTCCTCCTCCAGGAACAAGCCCCCTGATTCTTGACTCTGGTTAAATGACTCAAAGGTGATGTCATCAAAATCAGCCTCGGGTTTCGCCAGCGGCGGCTTCTCAACGTGAAACGGGTTAACAGGCTTTTTCAAATCCATCTCCCCCTGAGCCTTTGACTGTTTAGGTGTGATGAACGCCGCCACAACATTGGTGGAGGGCTGTTGAGGGGCGGAGCTCTCGCAACAGGAGAAGGGCCACGGAGGAGGCGGGGCTATGATCAGCTCTGAAGGGGATTGGCCGGGACTGGGGACAGAGATACCGGAGGTCAGGCTCGAAAGATCAAAAGCTGGTGGGCGTGGTGAGATTTGGCATAGCGGAGCGTGCGGGAGGCGATGACGGGGGTGATGGCAAAATAGAGACCTGCTAACGCTACAGTCAGTCTACAGCCGGTTACTGGAGGACAGCGCGACAGCAGGCAGGACAGAGAACTCTGTTAGCCCACGTTAGCATCAAGGAAGCACAAACACCACACACAAAGCAATTGATTGATTGTTCATCAATTGATTGTTGATCAACAAAGCTTAACAAACACGGATGGACCATTACTCAGTATTAATGAATTATTTTGGAACAGCCGGGTCAGAAAGCTGGAGCAGGTTTGGGTTAGCCACTAACTTAGGGTCATTTCAATGCTGCAATAAGTAAGATGTGTTCACAAAATGTGTTCTTGTCTCCATGACACGTTTCATGTAATATCCTGAGTATGAATCCAAAACAAAGGATGGAGGAGGATGGGTAAAACCTAGGATGGATCGAATGGTGACTCGACTGGCGAGAACGAATGAGAAGCCCCATGTTCTTAAGAAGCTCATTCTCTCCAAGACAGCTTGGGCAGAACTTTCTCCACAAGGACACAAGTATTGATAACCACCTCAATACTCAATGTAGTCTGTTCAAGAAAACTTTTGGTAATTTATGATTTTTCTCCAAAGGTGGATTAAGGCTGCAGCCAATCTACATGGTTATGACTCAGTGCAGACACTCTCACAATCACGTTCTGCAAACTTAACCTATACAGTCTGTATAGCTCATAGATACATTTGTATTCCCATAAAGTGGTTTGAGCATCCAAACCAAGTAAACTCAATGACAGTGACATCATCCCATGACCTCACCTGATCTTTCCTGGTCCAGCTTTGCTTTCTATGATTGTCTCCTTGGAGTCCTGGGCTGGTCTGATTGGCTGGTTGGCTATTCTGATGCCGGCGACCGTCCTGTTGCTTCGAGGAGACTCCTCCCCACGGCTCAGAGTAGTTGGAGTTGTTTCCTTGGCAACGGGGGTTGTTTCCTTACCCACTTGGGCTGGGGTGGACGTTGACCCTACAACGGGCAAAAGCAAGGTCAGGCCAGAAAATCGAAACTGTACGTGATGTTTACTAGAACGAGAGGAAAGAAAGGTTGAAATAATTCCCAGATAGAAGAATGGTGTACCTGACCGGCAGGAGCTGAGCTCAGCAGGAGGAGCAGGAGGAGAGACAGGGAGCTGAGAGGGAGTGATGGCGAGAGGGGAGGAGGAGAGAAGAGAGGCGGAAAGAGAAGAGGAGCGTTGGGGTGAGGGGCGGGGACGGGAGGTGGAAAGGGGCGGAGCCTCGGGATCACAGAGAGCATCAAGGTCAGGGCTCGTCAATAGAGGGATCAGGCTGAGGTTCCCACCAATCAGAGCGGAGTCAGATAACGGAGCCTTGGACCTCAGCCACGCCCCCTGACCAGCTGAGGTAAGGCCGTCGGGAAAGTGAAGGGAACGAGAAGAGAAAAAAGAAAGATGATATTAGATATGGAGGAGGGTACAAGAGGAGGTCGGGGGAGGAAAGATGGAGAGGGAAAAGGTGAGCAGAGGGAGAGCAGAGGTGATAGAGAGATCAGGAGAGGACGTGAGCGGTGAAATGATATGGGTACTATCCTTGTGACTACAGTTACCTGACTCTGAGCTAGGAGGGTGGGGTTTAGAGAGAGGTGGTGTTGATGCCATGTTAACCACTGCCTTGTCAAGAGGAGGGGCATCAGGGGAGAAAGGTGAGGGAGAGGAAGGGCGAGCCATTGACTTGACAATCTGAGGTCTAAAAATATGAGAACGAACTAGTAGAGAGAAAGAAGAGAAGAGAAGAGAAGAGAAGAGGAGAGGATAGAAGAGAAGAGAAGAGAAGAGAGAGAAGAGAAGAGAGAGAAGAGAAGAGAAGAGAAGAGAAGAGAAGAGAAGAGAAGAGAAGAGAGAGAAGAGAAGAGAGAGAGAAGAGAAGAGAAGAGAAGAGAAGAGAAGAGAAGAGAAGAGAAGAGAAGAGAAAGAGAAGAGGAGAGGAGAGAAGAGAAGAGAAGAGAGAGAGAGAGAGAAGAGAAGAGAAGAGAAGAGAAGAGAAGAGAAGACAAGAGAAGAGAAGAGAGAAGAGAAGAGAGACCGTTACAAGGTTTGAAATGAACAGCAGTAGTAGATAAATAGAAAACAGTGGATCAGCTGATAACTTGACTGTAATCTAGACTAGAGTTAGACTGATATATATGAGGACGATACTGTAAATGAATACTTCATTTAAAGGCAGTACTGTATCCCAGAGTTTTCCCCTCCACTGAAAAGGTGCCGTGGGTCACCATGCCGTAAAGTGTTGCCATACCTAAAATAATTTCACTAGTTTGGATTTCAGTGGAGAGTTTTAGTGTCCCAAGGTCTAAAAGCTGTTTCAGAGCCTTTTCCATCATGACGAAAAGAAAATACTGTATACTGTAATACTGTATACTTTAAAGAATTAAATAAAAATACTTAAATGGCATGAAATACAAAATATCAGTATTGGTAGTATTGGTCAGTCGAACCCTAATCTAGACCAATCAGAGGAGAGACAGACCAGAGGCCAAAGTTGGCTCATCTGCAGTTTGAACCTCTGGGGGGCGCCGCTGATATGAAACGTTAACTGAGGAGAGGAAAGCAGAGGGGAAGAGAGGAAGAGAGAGAGGAGAAACGAACAAAAAGAGGAACAAAAACAAAGAGCAGTGACTGAGCGAGCGAGTGAAAGGGGAGCAGCATTACAGCATGCGGTTAAATAACACCATGTCACACTAAAGATCAATACCTGTACTGCACAAACATGTTTACCGCACTCAGCAGCTTCAAACACAACAACTGTGTAGCTAACCCAGTGCAGTACACCTCACATAGTCCAATCTTCCTGTTCATGCACAGCGACTTCTACCACATGCACACACACACACACACAGATGTCGAACCATCCAAGTCACACAGGAAGCTCCATCATGCGGAAACGAGTCCCAACGAGACAATGACACATCACAAAAACTGGTCAACGGGAACGCAGCATGCTTGTCTGCCAGCCAGCCAGACAGTCGGTACCTTTTCCCGAGCTGGGCTGGAAGATTCTGGGCAGGGAGGGAGGCTGAGAGAGGGTCCGGGTGAGAGGAGGGTGCGTGGACGGGGTGTCGGAGGACTGGACGGACTTGGGGGGAGAGGGGAAGTCAACGGGAAGAGGCTGGGAGGAAGTGGCGGGGGTGATACGGGGCGGAATAGGCCCGGTGGACGCAGAGACGGAGGGCTTTTGGGGGGCCGAGGAAGAGGGTGTGGGGAGAGCAGGCTGGCATGGAGGCCCGAGTGATGACGACACGAGGGAGGGAGGTTTACAGGTCGATGAGGCAATGCCTGGTTCTGAGGCGCTGGGAGGCTTAGAGGGCAGGGTGGTAGGGGTATTCGAGGGCACTGGGGCTTTGTGGGGCTTGGGTGACGGAGGATTAGAGGGAGAGGAAGGCTGGGGTAAGGAGGGTGTAGCTGAGGCATCAGGTAAAGTTGATGCTGACTTAGAGCACTTGGGCGATGGAGGTTTAGGAGGGGAGGAAGCCATAGCAGATGGGGGCAGAACAGAGGATGTGTTTTGGGAAGAAGGAGTGGATATGGGTGCGGTAGTTTTGGAGT
>CABFOQ010040149.1:1167-13256 GCA_900660455.1 Gephyroberyx darwinii
CACTCTCTCTCTCTCTCTCCCACACACACACACACACACACACACACACACACAATGATTGAGCACAATTCCCACTCAGCCCCAGCCAATTGCAGTTAATTGCTTTTGTGAATGACTGACTGAGTCCGATTTTTACCACGGCGGGATCTTAGAAGAAGAGAGGATGAAAGAAGGAGAGAGAGAGAGAGATAAAAACAAAAACATCAACCTGTCACGGAGGAGCAATTAACAGGTTGATTAACTCCTAGCCATTGCCAAACTATCCCTTGTGTGTTTGTGTGTGTGTGTGTGTGTGTGTGAGCCAGCATCCTAAATTTGGCCCATTTGAAGATCAGGACTGTTCTGCCTGGGCAGGACAGACTATATAAGCTCTGGTTGGACAATCCCTGTGGCTGGAGCAAACATGTCTGCAGCACAGAGGGATGTAACAATAAACTGGACTTGGCCAAATAAGATTTCTCCCATGTGCATTAAGTGACACTTCTGTATGAGAGAGATGCCTTGAAAGATCGAGTCACATATTAGTGGTAGACACGTTTCTCATATTACAAAGCATTTGCAACAAACTCTGTTTATAATGTGATGTAGAAAAGTTCTTGAGTCTGAGGTTCGTCTTAGTTGAATATATATTTATTACAAAAAGAGATCTCGAGAGGAAGAGGTGTACACCGCGCATGGGCAGCATACATTTCTTCAAAGAAAAGAAGGTTTGTCTTTAAGTACCAGTCAAGGACGTCAGAAGGATGACAGAATGTGCTGACATTGGAACAGTTTGACACAAAAGGAGATAGAAGGACCGTGAAGGCATCATCTGTTGTGTCCTCGTTCAGAACATCCTTAGATAAACAGACTTTCTGGAGCCACGGTGACAAGAGCCTCTGGGAATGTGACGTTATGGCCCAAAAGTTACAGAGAGGAGACCATTCTACTCACACAGCATGAAACAGTATATTCTCAAGGGAGAGTCAGTACATCTGTAGTCCATATATGCACATGTATAGATGTGTAAGTTCAATTTTCTACGACATAATGTGAACGTGTACAATGGCTGACCTGGACTGTCATCACATTAACACGTCATGTCATAATATTGAGACATACATGGATATTCTAAAGGATAGGAATCGCATTTAATGTATAATATATTACATCCAAATTGCAATATTGTGTTTCACACATCAGAGACATACACTATACATATACATATACTAAAGAAATGATATTTATTTAACTGTGGCTCAATTTCTCCAATTCAAATGGAGTTCAACGACAAAATGGCTTGTTGAACACACTTGTGATAGATCCTGGAATGATCGGAAGACTGGTTACCTTAGCAACCTGGCACCTTTTGCCTCCTTTATATCACAGTGAGAAAATGTTGGAAACAGGAGAGAGAAAGAGAGAGGCAGACAGGCTGGCCAGCAGACAGGCAGGTAGGAGGGCAGACAGGCGTAACTTTGAGCGTCGACTTTCTGAAAACCTAAAAAATGATGCAATCTTCCTGGTGCATGTCCAGCAAAATGTAAGGAAATATAGATATAATGAGGAAATGTTCAGAGAGGACTGAACTGGTGAACGCGAGGATTGAAGTGCGGCAGTGAGAGAGAGTCTCTGCAGACCGGAGACTATGAGAGGGCGGCGTAACTCTCAATCATTTTTTAATTTGGCCAATCAGAGGCTTACAAAAACAAATTTCACCAATACGCCGTCTGACCCAGTTGTCAATCAGTTTTTAATTCGGCTGATCATCTTTCGAGAAGGGTCCAACTGCAGTCCTCCCTCCTGAGGACTTTTCAGAGGTAAGTTGCCATGATCAAAAGAATAGGCTAATCTATTTTAGTTTTAAGTTTTGTAACATGTTCACATCAATATTAACATTAACGAAAAAAAATATAGATACTAGCCAGAGAACATTATAGATAATATAAGGTTATCTACAAAATGTCATTGATTTTAATGTTACTTTAGAAATATTGTGTAAAAAAGTGTTAGTCTCAAGCTAACGTTAGCTAATGTTAGATGTAATAACCGCCAAAGTTAATAACTAGGTAACTATTATTAATACAAAGCCATCATATTCATGTGGCGTTCAACTTAGACCGAATGTTGAAAAACTATCACTAATGTAAAGTTAGCTAATGTTAGCTTCTGTCCATTATAAGATAGTCTACTAGCTAACAGTACTGTTAGCTAGTAGACTTAGCTAACAGTACTGTTAGCTAGTATATTGGATTAAACACTCCAAGTGCATGTAACGTTAACACGAATGGACGTATCATTAGGTCAACCTTAGCTGGACAACAGGCCTCGAGCTCATTGGGTCTGTGTAATAAGTTGGTATTTTGTGTAATAAGTTGGTATTTTGTGTAATAAGTTGGTATCCAAAGTCATAACCTTTGTGAACTTGGGTGTGATATGCACTTGGCACAACTTCATTGAAGGCAAAATGTAATTGTGACCGTTCTCTAACCTGTAATGTCAATCATTTGCTACAGGCCACTGTCCAACAGGGACCACAATTTGAACCGTGGTAAGATGAGGGCATAGAGGATTGATAATGTTATAATGAAGTACATTGCAATATTAATACAATACTATTTGTTTACTGACTCACTGTTTTCTTTTATTTTTTGACAGTGAAATGGAATTGTTTGACCTTAATCTCAAAATTTGAGTGAGGTGGCAATGGAAAGGCTCACCATTTATAAAGAAAACATGGAAAGCGCCCTCAAATCTGAGGATTTTCTAAACAGACTGTAAATTTGTAATTTATTAGGTACAATAAATTTTCTCTATGTAAGTTTAAGTTTTACATTTCTTCTACTTTTATTCCTCCAAGGAGTGGAGGAGGAAAGAAGAGGGGTAGCTATTACAAAACATAAATATCCATCATTCAGGTGAACCAGTTAGCTCCAACTGTGTAATGCTATGAATATATTTTAGTTCACTTTATATAAATGCTCTACATTTCTCTGAAAAGTGATAAATAAATATGATCATTACATAAATGGATGCAAGTCAATTCATCAGTTACCAGGCCGTGGATGAGCCAGGAATAGTAGCAGTCAACACAACATGGTATCAATCAGTATATGATTTATATTTGTGGTATCTGGAGTCACATGTCAAGTCGGCTGTTACGACAAAAGATTGTTTGAGCTCTAGTCAAAGGATCAACCTATCAACAGACAGCAACGTTTTTAATCAACATTATTTTACAATAACGATCTTACCAATATTTATTGTTACTGTTGTATCATCACAACCTCTTTGGTTGAATCGAATGAAGCATAAAGCAATAATGTCTGCAAAGCGATGGAAATCCCTGTAGTAGTATATATATATAGTATAGTATAGTATAGTATAGTATAGTATAGGCCTAAACCGTACAAAACTAAAGGATGGAGCGTGAGTTGTTTGTGTACCTCCCCCCTTATAATACTGTGAAGTGATTCGCTGAATTAAAAGCTGACTGACAGCTGGTTCAGGCGGTGTATTGGTGAAATTCGTTTTTGATTGACAGAGGATTGTAAGATTGGCCAAATTAAAAAAAGATTGACAGCTACCACGCCCATTCCCCGCCCTCTCAAGTCTCTGGTCTGCAGAGACACTTACTTGGGGGGTGAGAGAGCCTCCGATCTCGCCATCAACTTGTGGAAACCTATTGGTGCATGAATGTACACACACACAGACATTTACGCACGGTGGCACAGTGCTTTCACTGCTGCCTCACAGCAAGAAAGTCCTGGGTTCGATTCCCGCCTGGGGCGCTGTTGACTCTGGGGTGCCCAGGTGGGTTATCTCCTGGGCTTTTCTGTGTGGAGTTTGCACACACATGGGTCTCCTCCTGTCCTGTCCCTGACCACGACGAGGATGTACACCTGGAATTGGTCCCTGGGCGCCGAAAGAAAAAAGGGCTGCCTGCTGCTCCTGGCTGCCCCTGGAGGAAGGACGGCTGGGATGGGATACATGCAGAAGACAAATTCATTTCAGACACTGCATGTGTGTGTTGTGTTCGGCAGTCACTTCCCCTTGCGTGTGTTGTGTGTGTGTTAGTGCATGTGTGCACCCGCAATGCCAATAAATGAATCTTCTTCATCATGCATACCTACATACACACACATGCATGCACACACATAATACACAGAATACAAGACAGAGGCAGACAAGACAAAAAACTCAATATAGCAATAACACAGAAATGGAGGCAGAGAGTCAAAACAGCATGTACACACACACACACACAGGTGCATGTTGATGATTAATGCAGGGCCTCATCTGAGACGCTGTTAGGAATATCAATCTGACTGACGAAGACATACATCAACATCCATCCGTCACTTCTTCTCTGTCACTGTTTCTCTCTGTTTCATTCTCCCTCCATCTCTCTAAGCAGATGGAGTTTACCGTGAAAAGAAAGAATGATTCAGAAGAATGACTTTTGATGGCTCTGGAGAGTTAAATAGCACACACACACACACACACACACACATTCACACACTCTTCACTGTCAGACATCTTTATAGCGGATCCTTGGCTCACAGATAAAGGTTGTATAGATGCAATGTTACCCTTGCCACTCCACTTGTACATATACACACACAAATACACACACACACACACGCACACACACACACATTGAATACCCAGTGGAAGACTCCTGTCCAGCATGGTTCTCTGCTCAGCTATAAATCAGACAGCTTTCACAGTCTCACCACCTGGCAAACAACTGATAGGGAAAGAAAAAGGAGCAAAGCCCAAAAGAGCAAACGCAACAATAGATCAGGTCTAATGGAAACAATGGCTACAAGAAAAGAGGAGGAACAAGAGAAAGGGCAACAACGAAGAACAGATAAAAGAGGAGAAAGGGCAAGTCTCATTTCAGTACGTGAGTGTGTCTCCACCGCTTAAAAGAGGAAGACTCAATTTAGGGATTTACATTGATATTATTGTTAGGATCCTAAACAGGACAGTTGTGGGGGGCTTTATGTTTCAGTACTGCTGTCAAGAATACTATCACGCATTGGTACTGGTACAATCACAACCCCCCCTTTTTTTTTTCTTCCTGTTAATGGAAAACGAAGCTGCTCTCATAATAATGAACCTTGATCCTTTTAAGGAAATTCTCTTTTCTCTTGCTCAAGGACACTTCAGCAGGCTGGATGCTTGCCAGAAACTGGGTCAGTCTCATTACGCCGCGCTGCTGCACAGCTGTAACCCTGTACCTTCACTTTTTAAGGGGAGTCAAACTCCTCTTTAGCCTCCGGCTACAGCGGTGCATGTGTTACAGTCTGCACTGTCATGATAACAATGGTGCATTTAAGCTCTGCGGTGGTGTTCCCATATAATCACCACAGACAGTCATCCGGCGGATTGCTTTTAATTCAGCGTTCAACCTCTGATGGGGCGCTTTCGAGACAAACAGTCTGAAACACAAGCTACAATTGTACAATATTGTAGTAATTACTTGTATTAATCTCTACATTAGGACTGCATGGGTGCGATACACACAAACGCTCCCCAAAAACTCCAAAACTGTACACTTCCCAGTAAAACATCTCGCATTTAGTCTCTCTGCTCTCCTGACACAGTGACTTCAAAGCCTTTCCAGGGAGGAGAGCTAACAGTATAATTAAATCTAGACAGACGACAGGAGAGCAAACGCCTGCTAAATGGCCATCTTATCTTCTCTGGCCTGACAAACTGTCAAACCCTCTCCTCCGTTTGCACTTAATAGGGCTGTGGAGGCAATGACAACACAATGATAGGTAATTGTAAGGAGGTGGGTGCTTAGATGGTGGAAAATGTCGAATGTGACGGTGAGATGAGATTGGCAGTTGAAGTCTAAGTTTGTTTAAAGGGTTTTTTTAGTCTGCCAATGCATCACAGTGAGTGTGTCGGGGGTTGCAGCAATACTGACTACTACAATAATCAAAGCTGAGTATCTGAAAGTGAATTTGGCGTAGTTTTCTGTGACAACTTACCTTGTCCCGATGAGGTGAATTGCACCTGATAGATTATTGATGAATGAATAAAGAACTCCTTATTTCTGGTAACAGTCACCCTGCAGGAGTATACAGGAGGAGGAGTACAGCCCAGCAACAAGAGGGTATGCACAAATATGGCCACGTGCACAAACTGAGGCTGCGGTTACACTAAAAATGTGATTTTATTTTAGTATTTTTGGGGTTTTATCACATTGCTTCAAAACCAGATATGGAAGTGGTCAGGCTCACACTGAGAAAGAGAAGAGAAAGAGTGGGAAAAAGTAACGCAGACACAGATTAGAACAAGCGAAACATCCCCCATGATTGATGCAGTACCACTGGGCCAAACAGTAACAAGATTCATCCCTCCAAGTTTCAACTTGGAAAGGCCGTAACTGATACACTACTGGTCCGAAGTAGTGTATCAGTTACGGCCTTTCCAAGTTTGACATGTTGAACTATTACACTCCCATCAGGACCACGGAGCCAAAACGCATCATCTCCCCGAGTTTAAGTAAAATCAGACCAGTGGTGTTTATATCACCTGAGGTATCACATTGCAGATGGACAGATGGACAGATGGACGAACAGATGGACCCACACCAAACACACACACACACACACACACACACACACACACACACCATTTCGTCACATGCAGACACGTGTGTAGGCATTCAATGACATGATGAAATGAGATTTCTAGGGTCAGATCTTAAAAATCAAAAACCTGTAACCACATACACACACACAATTTCTACAGTATCTCATTTTCTCACACACACACACACACACACACACACACACGCACGCGAGCGCGGCCATGAGACCTTGGTTAATTATTCACATTGGTCAATAATGAGCCACAAATCAATTTTTAATTGTGTTTGTTTCCCGTGTTAATAAGACAAACCATTCTGAGCACGTCTCCTCCGCCCGCCTCCGGCAAGCGAGAGAGCTTCAGGGTGACGAAGAGTAAAGAAGGACGGAGGACAACAGTCGCCGGAGAGAAAGCGGAGCTGCCATATGACACGGAAAGAGAGGAATCAATCCAGCACAGTGTGGGGAGATGCCATGGTTACTCATTCATCAACCAGTTGTTATTTTCTCTTTTTGTTAGGCAAGTATGTCATTACCACTAATCTTATTAGGTCAGCAGAGTGTGTGTGTGTGTGTGTGTGTGTGTGTGTGTGTGTGTGTGTGTGTGTGTGTGTAAAAGGTATTTTTTTTAGGGGCTGTCCTGCTCTATTTCAGTCAACAAGCTGATAGAGTAGTGGAGAGACGCTGACCTACCTACCCACACACACACACACACACACTTCCTCTCTGTTGATATCCCCCCAGTCCTCTTTTCACTTTCATTTTCTACATTTATCTCCATTCTTATCCTCCCTTTTGTCGTCCTATTTTTACCTACAGGCCTATCCACCACTCCAATAATCTTTCTCTTCTCCCAGCACATTGTTTAATCCCCCTCTCTCTCCCAACCTCAGTTTGTCGGTCCAAATCAGAGGGAAATACGCACCTATCTCAAGCAGGCAGCTCATTCACACCCTTATCGTCGCCGTCTGACAAAGCGACAGATTCAAGCTAAACGAATGCACATAAAACATCCTAAAGAAACAAAATCCCCAACAATAGCTCAAACTTACGCGAAACTTCAAAAAGCCAAGCCAAGCCACCAGGGGCACAGATAGGAAATGTCAGCTAGCTTTTAAGGCGTGAAGAACAAGCCATTAAAAGAATTGCCGTGACACAGTGTTTTAATATCCCATCTAGCGCGCACCAGCAGAAATGTCATCGCCGCATCTGAGCTCGGCCTGATCGAAAGGCAGCCGGATGATTACAGACATCAGCTGTTTGACCTAAGACTTGAGAATGCATTACTTTACTTTAAAATGTATGTACGCACACACACACACACACACACACACACCTTTGGATGCATACTTCTTAATTACAACAAATGGAAACACTTTCAGAGAGCACATACTCCCACAGGATCTCATTTTTATAATAAAACACACACAAATGAACTCTCTAACACTAAGACGAGACTAAAAGTGTTTCCTCCTCTTTCTCAAATTCAACTCAAGAGAAACAAACACACATCAGCTCGTGTTTATCTCACTCTGATCAGAACAACAGATCTCCAAATGATCTTAAATGAGTGTCACTCAACTCTCCTGATCATTTCTCCATCCAGAGACCATGAGATGAGAGAAAGAAAAACTCAACATGATGTTTTATACCTCCTACGACTTGGATGCTTCTTCTCCAACAGGCAGTTTTCACATCCTGCTGCATTTCCATCAGCCATATACTAGTAGGAGCTTACCATCATATGTGTCACATCTTATTATCTTCAGATTTATCTCAAGTCTCAAGAATGTATTCTCTCTGTTATCTCCTCATTCCTCCTCAAGCCTGCTCTTGCTGTCATGCCTCCAATTTCTCACCAACACCACCTCCCACCCATGCTTTTAGGCTCTTTCAAACCTTGGTCGCAAATGACAAGCTAATAACGGATAAGTGTGTTCATGGCAAATGCACACAAGTCACGTCGATGGACAACACGAGCAGTGATTATTGGTTACAAAGATGAAAGGTGCTCGCATAGGCTTTCAAACAACAGAAGAACTACAAGAAGAAGGCACAATTACGATATCCTATTCTACACCGACTCTTCCTTTTGGATGACTTCTTTAGTCCACAAATTGACAATAACGTTTCTGTTTACCTGCCTTTCAGTGTCTTATCTTCTCCAATCAGTGAGATTAGCCTCTAAAATACGAGCCAATTTAAGATAATTTTGTATTTGTTTACTATGGCAATGAAATGGAATAAGTAAATTGATAAAAAGCTTTTGCATTATTGTGTTTGTTGCTGTGGCGTGTATGAAGAGAGAGGCGTAGGCTCAATCAGGAGTGCTCACTAACTGAAAAAGGAAGTCTTTCACTCTGACACATAGCATTGCAGGCATGTGTGTCATTCATTAGTGAGCGTTTCATTGACTGTTAGAGTATTTTGTGTTTTGTTGGGGGGGGTGTGAATTAACAAGTACACAAATTGCCACAGATGTCAATTTAATTTGTCATTGGAGTGATGCATTAATCTGCCTGAGATCAATTGGAGTTTTCAATTTATTGACGCCTTACTCGCCTAAGACAAAACAACCCACACTTCGATTTTGTTTGTTCTTTTTACTCCTGCTCTGTTTTTTGAGACACCATGTTCTCATTCTGCAGCTACAATATTGAATCGGATTTGTGAGAATGGGGGAAAAAATGTGTTTTGATCCCTTCCCTTCATGTTTGATTCGTTTGAGGTTAACACCCTTTGATTGGCCGCAGCTCCCTGTGGAACCGGGGCCAGGCCCCAACCAATCAAACAAGCCGATCCTGTTTGAGGCAATTGATTGACGGCTGGTGGAGATTAGGTCTGAAATGTGAACAGTCATTGATTTGTAGGGGGGGGATGTGTTATAATTCAATGAGGTTACATGAACATGAGCTGCAAGGGACCGAGGGACAGACACGATGTAAGCAAACAGAAAGAGATTTACAATCGGAGGCACTATTGGTGGCTGGGATACACACACAAGTGAGCACACACACACATTTTAACATCAATTCACAAGATAAATACTGTTTCTCTTTTGTGTACTTTCTAACTCTAGACCAAATATAGCTCGGTAATCATGGGGATTCGTTCAAATATAAAATAGGGCATGATGAGTAAGCAAATTGTTGTTTTCCTTCATATTTGTTCAAACTCTGTAGTTAGTGCTTCATGTTCTGTACTCTCCACCATATTCCAGCTATGGATGACAGTTCAAAGGTTTAGGAGGATTATGTAGTTCAATTATACCAAGAGGCTGATTCCAGCTGTGGGATCCCAGAAATATTTCTAATTGACAGGAAGCCAAAAGAGCCGCTCAGAGTTGAAAACATTAAGGACTAGAACCTGAAGCAACTGACTGACTGATCCAACCATACTTGTTTGTACCCAGGGTCAGAACTGAATTAGGCTTCCATGTATTCTGCTCCCTCTGCAAAATGATTTAAAACTGAAAGAGCTGGTGTCTCTTGGTGAGTTTGAACTGATGATGAAGGATTGTGCTGTGGGAGTCCTGGTCAGAATGAGGAAATGTGTAAAGAAACCTCCACTTCCAAGCTTTCTTCTAGCCAATGTCCAGTCACTGGACAACAAGTTGGACGAGCCCAGGAGCAGGCCGGCTTTCCAGCGGGACGTTAAGAAGTGTAACAGAGATTTCACAGAGATCTGGCTTGACTCTTCAATTCCAGACTTGGACATTGTCCCAGAGGGACTCTCCATTCACGGGCAGGATCGGACAACAGACTCTGGGAAGAACAGGGGAGATAAACAACTCCTGGTGCTCTGATGTGGAGATTTCAACATCTTGTTCTCCAGATCTTGAGCATTTATCGATCAGATGCCGCCCTTTCCACCTTCCGAGGGAGTTCACTTGTGTGATTATTACCGCGGTATAACATTATATTCCACCTCAAGCAGACACTGGGCGACGCTCGATGAGCTGTATGGGAACACAAACGAGACTTCCCAACCCAGAGGCTTCACTTACTGTGGCTAGGCGATTTCAACAGCACCAAACTGAGAAAAGTTTTACTGAGGTACCATCAGCACATCACATGAAAACACGCTAGACCATGTTTACACTCTGTACCGGAATGGATATAAGGCCCTCACCGACCACGCTTTGGCAAGTCGGATCACACACATCCCGCTATTCGAGGTACAGGTAGCGACTCAAACAGGAGAAGATTGCCACAACATCCGTCCAGCGCTGGCCGGACGACTCGGAGTCTATTTTACGTGACTGCTTCAACACTACTGACTGGCATGTTTTCCAAGAAGTTGACTCATTGTTCCCAGAGTGACCATACACACTTTTCCTAACCAGAAGCCGTGGGTTAACAGTGACTTTAAAGCAATGCTTAGGGCCAGAACAGCTGCCCACAACTCAGACTATTGTAGAAAAGCCAGGTATGAGCTCCGTAAAAACCATCAAGCTAGCTAAACAGCAATACAGTCACAGTATCATGATTGAGCAGATTAAGGACGATCGCTGACTACAAAGGGAAACCCAGCTGTGTGACCCAGCCGCCTGTCTCCTTCACAAAAGAGCTAAATTCATTTTACGCTCGCTTTGAGGCTAATAACCACCATCCAGCCATGAGACTGCCAACGGACCAGGATGACCGTCAATACAGACAAATACAGCACTGATGTGAGCAGAGCCTTTAAGAGGGTCAACCCTGACCCGGATGGCATCCCAGGCCGGGTCCTGAGAGCATGCTGTCCCCAAGAAACCAACCCTAACCTGTATGAATGACTACCGCCCTGTTGCAGTCTCAGTCTTCATGAAGTGCTTCGAGGGGTTAGTCAACACTTTAACTCCACACTCCCAGACGTTCTCGACCCGCTGCAGTTTGCTTACAGAGCAAAAAGATCAACGGATGATGATGTTCGCCATCGTGCCACACAAACTGTTACCCCAAATATCTGACCTTTGATTGGTTAACTTCACACCCAGTTATTTACCCACCTGATTCTACTTATGTACTTGATTGAAATAATGCAAGAGGAGGTTTGCTTATTTTTGCACCTGCAATTTACTGAAATTAAGAAAAGGGTCATTTTGATTGCATGGTAAGAGGTTCACAAACTTTCAGTCATGACTGTATATGATATGACACAATTTGATATGATCTTTGTCCATACACAGTACATACAATGTCATGTAGTATTATTGTGGCCTATTGCATCACGGCCATACAAGGAGACAATATTCTGTTCCTGTCTGATCCCTAAAGCTTATTCCACTGCCAGATGGATATCTGCTGGCAAGTAAGGCAGTAGAAACAACCAGAGATACATGGGTACAAGATATACACACACACACACACACACACACACACAGAAAGAGAGAAAGCAGGACAGTTTGACAAATGACAAAAATAATGGCATGAATGAGATAGCTAAATAAGAAAGAGAGACAGAGCGGAAGAGGGAGAGAGAGAGAGACAGAAAGAGAGAGAGAGAGAGACAGAGAGAGAG
>CABFOQ010040179.1:3583-14379 GCA_900660455.1 Gephyroberyx darwinii
GTGCAATTCAAAATGTAGCGAAGAATAATTCTTCAGTCAAAATATACTTCAATAAAAGTAGAATTACTGACTGTATACAAGAAAGCCGTTCAGTTACAACAAGAGTAACTGTAATTTGTTACTTCCACCCTTTGATTTTCCCTTTCTTTCTGTTTTTTAAAGGAAGATGAATAGTACAGCGCTTTGGCATTTTCCTTTATTACCAATAGGAAATCTGAGAGGAGACGGAGTAGGAGAGACAGGAGAGAAGGTCCCGGCAGGATGTAGTCATTTACCTGATTTACCTTAATTCAGAGTGAGCGAGCAGGAAGAAACCTAAACCATCCGGGTGCCCCTGGTCCGGTCTGGTTAGGGTCTGGTTGGGGTTCTAACCAGTAAACCATGGCTAGCCACAGAGAGAGAAATCATTTTGAATGTCACAGTGGTGAACGATTCTGATTCCTGCAAACATTACGACACAGTTATGAACCGTCCAAATGTCCATGCTTGGTGTCAAAACATCTCGTTTCTCGTTTCATCTTTTCAGGATGTTAGTAAGAGTGATGGATCAGCGTCTCCTGGTCTAACGTGTTGGCTCTGGGCTCAGCTTGGCTTCAGCTTCATGAGTGTATTGGACCTTCGTTGCTCTCACTGACAGGCTGCTGTCAGCAGCGAGGCTATGAATAGACCACAACACAGGGAGAGCATCATCTGCTAATGGGGTTATAATAACAGATACTCGCAGTCCAATGGACCGGAGGAAGAATCTAGGACACGTTGGAGGGTTAGCCTAGAATTATTATATGTTTGCAGTTTAAAGCTGCAGTAGGCAAGATGTAAAAATGCACTCGTCTTATCACTGAGACCCCATAGATTCACCCTGTTTGCCCAAATTAAATCTGGTGTTGGTACAGTCTCTTCTCCGCCCACAGGAAGTGACAAATCCAAACTTAACAACAAAATATAAACTGTCTCCTAACCAGCAGCGAGGACGCTCCACCGTTAGATCGCTTCCTTTCTCGTCTCTTTGGTTTCCTTCGGCCGGGTTGGTAAACGTGAGTGTGCTGAGTTTACTGACGTCACCTTACAGGATTTCTGGGTATTGAAGTTGCCCCTCACTGCCATTTGGAGCTGCCGATGTGAGCTTGCCTAGTGCAGCTTTAAACGCTTTGCCTGTCCATGTGAAATCCTCGGTTGTTCCTGTAGAAATGAAACAGCAGAGTTCTGGTGGCAGACATGAGGCAAAGTTTTGAGAATGTTGTTGTGCCTGTAGAAACTGTGATAAATGGATCATACACACTGTGGGTGACCCTTGCTGTTGTTAAGCTGGGGGGGTTTGGGACTTAAAAGCACCACACAGACTGTCCCTGTGATGATGTCATTTGTCCTATGACAAATGACATCATCCCTGTTGGCACTTGCAGTATCCCTGCTCTCTCTATCACTGAGGAGGGGCGTGAGTGAGAGCTGGCCTTTACTTTCACTTGAAGCCTTTTTCCACAGTGACTGCCAATGTGTGTGACAGTAGAAGGGGCTTATATTCCTACTGGAGATGAAGGAATAACATTACAACAAGTGCAAAGATCAAAGCCTCGGCGCTCAGACAATACGTCCGTGTCCTCATGATGTTGATGTACGCTGTGTGTTGAGGTAGAGTAATGAAGAGATGTCAGCTCTCTGCATCATCTCTGCCTCAGTCATATTTGGCTTGTAAACCGCGAGCCTCATCTGCTCCGCCTGAAAACCATGACCTCACACAGATGCAATTTTACAATTTCATCCATGTCATTCCCCTTATGAACGATACAGAGGATTATAATGGGAATGGCTGCGCGAGTCTGGCATCGTCCTCTCCAAAACAAAACTCTCCCGTTGCATTGTTGCCTTGTTTCTATGGAAACGCTGTTGGTCGCAAGACAAGACGGTGGGGGACAATTAGGTCAGGCTGGAGTAACATTTTGGGAAAGGGTAAGAAACAAAACCACAGCACAGCGACAAGTGCCTCGAGATGTTATTTCATACCTGCTGAAATTCTCCAAACGGCTGCCCACTCGCCCCTCCTCCTCCCCGAGGGAAAGTCGAGAAAAGATCGCTAAAAGCCTTCCCCCCCCGGCTCGAACCCCTCCTCCTCAGTGTCCAAACAAGGGCAGCACCAGTCTGCACCATATATGGGGTGGATGACATCACCAAACCAGCGGAGCAGAGCTCTTTTTACACAACGTTCACCTTTCATTGTCCGTTGATGACATGTTAGGAATGTGATGGCTAATTCCCCGCGGAGTCATGGCCCCGCCCCCTCCCTCTCTGACCCCGTGAGAGTCTCAGCCAGCAGCAGTGCAGCTCCTGCTCAGCCCAAAACACACTTAGATATGGACCAACCTGCCCTGCATCCCAACTTGTGGGTAAGTGTAGCAGAGTTTCGAGAGAGAGAGCTGTGTGTACTTTTTTTTTGTGTTTTGCGAGCGTGCAATCTGGCTGCAGTCACATGTGTTTTTGTAGATTGGCCTCTGGTGTCTTTGTGCAGAAGTTGAGGATTTATTTGTAACAGACTCAACCAAAGGCATTGCTGTACAGTGCTGAGACCTTTTATGTATTCGGGTATCTGATGTGATTGTGCATGCTGCGTATGAAACCTTTTGCTGTTGAGACTCCCGCAGAGAGTAGTTAAACATCTACCTACAGTACATGAACTCAGGCAGGTTTCATTCCCAGATCCTGGTTGGCAGCTCTGCAGCGCCTCTTAGTTTGTTTCGACTTGTATTACTGGTGTGGTACTTTGCTCAGTGTAACTAACAGTAGTGTTTCCCCCAGATTGTATTCTTGGCAGGGTGGAAAAGCCTCTGAAACAGCATTTAGACCATCATGGGACACTGAAACTCTCCATTGAAAGCCAGAAAAATGATTTTAGGTGAGTTAGCAGCACCTTAAGGCAAAGTGACCCCCCACACCTATTCAATGGCTTTGGTATACACACTTCAAGGTGAGGTGCTGGGCTGGGTCCCAGTCCCAGCAGAAATGAGTAAAGCCCACAAACTAGTAACTCCATACACTTGTGTGTGAATGGAGTTCCTAAGCTGCAGGTGTTATTGTTTTCCACTTCAATTTTCTCAGTGCACAAGACAGGACAGGGTAAGCTCTGCTGGAGAAAATCACATGAGAGCCCGGGCACTAATCTGCCTCTTTTTCCTTTGTTCCCTCGGTTATCATGCTGCTGCCATTTATTCTGCTTGCCTGCCTCCCCATCCAGGCTCAGGGGCTAATGCTCTCATTCTGAGTCCGGTCAGGCTTCTCAGAGATGTGCTCCGTCCTTCACAGCCTAATTCACTAACAGGAATCATTGTATATTGTACTAGATTGGGTAGTCATTTTAAATTGGTTCTATTGGTTCACTACATGTTTATAAGACATGGGATATCATGAGATGAGTAGTCATACAAGCAGTATTGGGAAAAACTTTGTTAGATGAGGATACATAATACTTAGAGGTGGAGGCAATTCAATAAGTAACTGTCTTCTAATGAGTGATTGAAAACTGTATCCCTCAACATTAGATCATCAGATCATATAACAAATTGATGATTTCAGTATGACATACATAAAAGACAAATGTTCTGATGTTCACTGTGATCTTTGATATTATATCCCACTCACATTTGTATTTCTCTCCCTCTGTTTCTCAGACTCAAAAGGCTGTTGGAGCAGGAGAAGGCCTACCAGGCTCGTAAGGACAAGGACCACAGCAGGAGGCTGGAGAAGGTCAGAGGGGAGCTAGTTAGACTCAAGTCCTTTGCCCTGATGTTGGTGGACGAGCGGCAGCTGCACATCGAGCAGATTGACCAGCAGAGTCAGAAGGTTCAGGACCTCATTCAGAAGCTGCAAGAAAGAGAACAGCGACTGGTGGCCATCAGTGGCACTGCCAAGGAAGACAGCCAGAAGGTCCTAAAACTGGAGACCGAGCTGGAGCACAGAGCAGCCAAGTTCGCCCAAGAGCACGAGGATATGACTGCGAAGCTGGCCAACCAAGAGTCCCAAAGCCGCCAGCTCAGGCTGAAGTTGGCCAGCCTGGCACACAAGATTGAAGAGCTGGAGGAGGGCAACAAGGTGTTGCAGAAGTCAGATGAGGACCTCCAGGAGCTGAGAGAGAAGATCAGCAAAGGGGAATGTGGGAATTCGACTCTCATGTCAGAGCTGGAGAACCTGCGGAAGAGAGTGCTGGAGATGGAGGGCAAAGATGAGGAAATAACAAAGACAGAAACTCAGTGTAGGGAGCTGAGGAAGAGGCTACATGATGAGGAGAACCACAGCAAGGAGCTGAGGCTAGAGGTGGACAAACTGCAGAAGAGAATGGTTGAGCTGGAAAAACTGGAGGGAGCTTTCAACAGGAGCAAAAGAGAGTGCTCTCAGCTTCATATAAACCTGGAAAAAGAGAAATGTGTGGTCAAGGATCTGGCTGGTGAGCTGGAGACAGTGAAGAGCCGTGTGAAAGAACTAGAGTCCTCTGAATCAAAGTTTGAAAAGGCAGAGATGGTC
Organism: Gephyroberyx darwinii; assembly: GCA_900660455.1. Lineage (NCBI taxonomy): Eukaryota > Metazoa > Chordata > Actinopteri > Trachichthyiformes > Trachichthyidae > Gephyroberyx > Gephyroberyx darwinii. Next base: position 8,093 of record CABFOQ010040179.1, read on the forward strand.
CTCAAAGATGACCTGATGAAACTGAAGTCATTCACTGTAATACTAGTGGATGAAAGAAAAAACATGGCGGAGAGACTTAAACAGGAAGAACAAAAAAGTGATGACTTAAATAAGATGTTCAAAGCTGAGCAGGGCAAGGTTACGGAGGTCACAGAGAAGCTGATCGAGGAGAGCAAAAAACTCCTCAAACTCAAATCAGAGATGGAGGTTAAAGTGACAACTCTCACGAAAGAGAAAGATGAACTGAAAACTAAACTTGCAAGTGAAGAGGAAAAGAGTAGGGAGCTAAATTCCAAGGTAAGTGTGATGAAGATAAGAATGGATGGACTAGTGGAGACAGAGAGGGAATCGCTGAGAAGGCGGGCCAACAAGGAAAACAATAGACATCCAGACGAGGACAACAAAGTTAAAGAGCTCACACTGGAAATTGAAAGACTGAAGAGCCGTCTCAAACAACTTGAGGTGGTAGAGGGGGATTTAATGAAGACAGAGGACGAGTACGATCTACTGGAGAAGAAATTCAGAACAGAGCAGGACAAAGCAAATGCCCTCTCTCAGCTACTGGAGGAAATGAAGAGTCAGATTGCCAGAAACAAAGCCATAGAGAAAGGGGAGGTGGTGAGCCCGGAGGCCGAGCTGAGAATTCGCTGCAAGATGGAGGAGGCTAAAACCAGAGAGATGCAGGCAGACGTCCAAGCCCTGAAGGAGAAAATCCATGAACTGATGAACAAGGAGGACCAGCTCTCCCAGCTGCAGGTGGATTATTCTGTTCTCCAGCAGAGGTTCATGGAGGAGGAAGAAAAGAAGAAGAGCATGAGCCAGGAAGTAATCAACCTCACCAAGGAACTGGAAGCCACCAAGCGCTACAGTCGCGCTCTCAGACCCAGTATGAATGGCAGGAGGATCATTGACGTTCCTGTCACCTCCACCGCAGTGCAGACAGATGTTGTGGCCAATGAGCCTGCTGAGGAGGAGACGGCGGCAGGCTTCATCAGGAAGTCAGTCCTCGAGGAGAACCATTTAATGAGTAACCTGAGACAACGGGGTCTGAAGAAGCCAACGGTGCTGGAGCGCTACCCTCCAGCAGCAACAGAACATGGGGCAAGAAAATCCTGGATACCCTGGATGAAAAAGAGGGAGGCTGTCACAGTCACTCAGACCACTCCAGAGAAGACAGACCCTCGCATCAATGGGGAATCATTGCTTCAACCATCTGAACTGACCATGTCTCAAAAGCCAGGCCGGCCACTGCACATACGTGTGACCCCTGATCCCGAGAACAGCACTGCCACCCTGGAGATCACCAGCCCTCGAGCTGAGGATTTCTTCTCCAGCACCACCATCATCCCAACACTTGGCCTTCAGAAACCTCGCATCACCATCATCCCCAAGCCCACCACCGTGACGTCAAAGGCTAAGGCCAGCGAGGTGACGGGAGGTCTTGATCGAGCCAAATCTCCGGTCACTATAACCACCATCTCCAGGGCCAAGTCTCCGGACAGGAGGAAAGGCTCTGACAGCCCTCAGTCGCCAGTGTCCATCATCACAGTCAGTACTACTCCTGTGGCTGAAGCATCTGCCTCAAATGAGCTCCAGGACACGACCACAGGCCGTGCTATGTTCAAGGTCAGCCCGGAGAAGCAAACTGGCCCCACACCGGTCAGGAAATACACCAACAGTAACATCATCACAACTGAGGACAACAAGATCCACATCCACTTAGGTCCACAGTTTAAGAGGCCTTCAGAGAGTTGCAGCAGTCCTTCCTTGACGGTCAGGCCTCTTGGTCTGAGCTCAGAAAGCAAGGAAACCCCGACGGGCACTGTGCTCCGATCCCCACGCCAACCCAGCACCTCGGCGGGGAAGACGACTCCCAGTAAAATGACGAGCAGCATAACGATCACACCCATCACGTCAGCAGCCTCCAGGCCAACACAGTCAGTGGTGAGAGCTTTACACATCATAATGTCTGACGCCTTCCATCTTTCTGCATTCTCTAGCTCTAAGTTGTGACTCCATAAACATAGAGGCATGAATGAATTTTGCTATTTTATTCACAAACAAAAATATCTGAACGATTTCTAATCTTTTACATTGCAGTTGCTTCTGAAATGTTTCAAAATGATATCAGGTGGTGTGTGCTCCCTAGATAGCACTCTCTCCAGGTATAAAACAGTGAATATATCTTTCACATATGAACCATACTAACACTAACAATGAATTGACACGCATTAGATCCCACTGTAGAGAAAGAGCCTCTCTGAGGGTCTTGTATTGACGAGCACAACTTTACTATCACCAACTGACAAATTCCCTCCTTTTGACTTAACACGGGCAAGGAATGACCAATGTGGATGTTTGACTTGTGCGCTAATAAGCACATGAAAGATATAGACAAGTACAGTCTAGGGCTGGGCAATGAACCGAAAATGTACCGAAACCAACATCTAGAACCTCTCACCGACTTAATCTTGCCCATGTCGGTTAATTTGGTTAATACTTCCCTCAATGCGTGCGTTCATGAACTGTCCCCTTAAAAAAAAATACTACATCGTGTTCAGTCACGTCCCCGGCCCGTCCAACTAACGCCGGGATCAGACCGGTTTGGACCGTCCCGACCGGCCGGCTCGCGCTCTGCAGCGATAGTTTATTTTGGTCTATTTTTTCCCGCGAGCCACGAGCGAATGTGTCAAGCCGGGCAGGAAGTTGGACACAGGAATGGCATCTGGTAAATTTTCAAAATAAAACAAATTTTCAAAATAAAACATCCTGTATAAAATAAATTATCGTTCATTAATCGTTATCAAGGTAAATATTTGAAATAATCGTGATATTGATTTTAAGTCATATCGCCCACCCCTAGTACAGTCTATTTCAAACGCAACAAACTTGTATCCTCTGCTAATCAATACCCAAAATGGCCAGCCCTAGTCAACTCTTCCTCACTGGTGTACATGTAAATGGAGTTTGTCTTTCATTTACATGCAATTCTGCTTCAAAACAACAGTGATATCTACTGTGGCAAAAAAACAGTTAATTGATAACCACTGTGGTTTAGTGCCTGTTATGATTAACTATGACCCAAATCTCCCCCTGTGCTTCTGTCTCACGACCCTTGTCTTTTTTTTCCCCCAGCCCAGTTCGGATGTGCAGTCAACTCGGGCCGCAGCCACACGAATCCCTGTGTCAAAAGGTATGAAATCAGGCAGCAAGGCGGTTCTGGGTGTCTCGACGGTCACGAGGTTAGAGTCGCGAGCCGAGAGCCAGTCGATGAAAATCGAGCTGAGGAAGTCGACAGTGTGCAGCTCTGCCTCCACAGCGGGAGGGAAGAGCTGAGGGCTAAATACGCTGCCATGGAAACGACTCAGTGTGACACCTCACGATTGAGTTGTCAACCTATCAACCTATCTGCTGCCACAAAACGACACAGGCCGCATCGCTTTACACACACACCACTTGGACTCCATCTGTGTGTGTTTGGTGACATCAGCTTAGCTCGGTGGATTGCAACACTTTTATTTTTCATTCTGTTTCCAATTATATATGTCCCTAAGGAAGATTGTATTTTAAAGGGCAGGCTGTTTACCTTCTAGGTTTTCACTTGTTTATGTTTCAGGTTGTGCAACGAGGCATATCTGTGCATGTTTTGATGCGACTGAAAGCACTGCTTATTTTTGAGTGACATGTTGATTAACTCCATCTTGGTGCTCACTGGCAGTAGCTGGAGATTTCTTTTTTTTAAATTTCATCATTCATATTGTTCACAGCATGTGTTTCTTTCACTACTGCTTATGGAGGTTTCCAATCACTGAAGCACCATAGATTGTTTGTGGAGGATGAATTGTCGTCATTTATCACAGACTCACTTGTGACAGGCACCGAAATAAAATTTATCTCTGAACCGAGTATGACATCGCTTCTCATGCATTCATTTTTAAAGACGGGTTTGTGTGACTGTTAAAGCAGGTAAGTATCAAATAGGAAACCTCCATAATATTAACTCACGCTACTCTGAAGGCTGCTTTCCTGAATACACAGGAACAACCATGAAAGCTAAATGTGTTGAGCTTGCATGTTCATGTACATTTCATTTCATATTTTCATGGCCTGTGCAAAAAAACATCACAAGGTGCCTCCGTTTAGCAATGTGATGCAAACCAATGCTTTTGCACATCAAAACATCCTTAACCTTGCTCAGTCCAAAGCGTCTTCCTCTGTGAATGAACTTCACGGTGCTGATTCACAGGACAATTCAGATGGCCAAGGAGTTGCTTCAGCATTGTTGCGTCAATCACGCAGAAATATTTTGTTGCCAGGAAACATTTGAGCAGATGTTTGTTGTTGCTCGCTGTTGCTCAACCAAGTTTCCCCCTAAATTACCCTTGTGTATCACCACCATTACATAGTGAGGGGTTAGAAATCAGTAGACTGGAAACAAGTGGAGACAGGCCGTGTTGGTCCCGGTTCAGGTTCCCATAATGTAATGATCTAGTTGTCAAAGAACCCTGAATGTGACGGATGAACTCCCTGAAAACCCACCAAAGAACCAGGAAGGATGTTTTTGTTCAGTTTCACATCAGAAGAGGATCGTGGGCCATTCAGAACGACAAGATATTTACCTGGATATTTGATCTGTTTCAACATTATAGAGGAAACACAGGAGAGTCAATATTTGACTTAGCATTTCTTAGCATTTAGCAGAGCATTTTCAAGATCTAGCGCCCTCAAGTGGACAAGTAGGGACATCTGTTTCTGGTATAACAGTAAATATACTCTTTGTGCTGAAGTCAAGAAGAGCACGACTGATATCAATTGGAGATATGACAACCACATCTTTTATTTAGCAGTGTCTTTACTGCAATGTCAGTGCAATGCAAACTTTGATAAAACATGCCCTCTAACTGCTCAGCGAACCGCTTTCATCTACCAGCTGTCCTGAGTCCTAAATGGAGAACAGACACCAAAAAAAATCAAGTGAACCTCTTCAAATTCCACTATCTTAATTGGCTTACAATAACAAAATAACCGAGAGAATCAAACACATGACGCTGATGTGAGGCGGCAGAGAGGGTGATAGTAGGATCTCTCTCTGAAGAAGCATCTGGAAAACAGGACGGTAAACACACAGAGAGTAAAACACTGATTCATAACAAGCGGCTCTCCCTTCTTTCGGCTACATCTTGACAGTGTTTGCCGCGACTCCCCGGAGGCAGTTCGAGAGATTTAAGTGGATCAAATGCTCTTCCTGGAAACAACATCTGAGGCTGAGCAGGATGATTCAAATCACATCTGAGGCTGATTTCAGATCTGGAGTCGTGCTATGCCCCTCTCCTGAGAAAGATATTGAAACTAGGTGCTTTGACTTATTGCGGCTGTTGCAGAAGAACCACATCACTGCAGTGTTGCTGTTTATCCTTTTCTTGCCTGATTTGAAAGTTTATTTATTGATTGAGTGAGTGATTGATTGTGTAGTGACCCGTGGGCCCTTGAAAGCTGTTGAAACACACAGGAGTTAAGAATATAAGCAGCAGTATTTTCTTCATTCCTAAAAAACATCTTTTGTCCATTTTCATACGGCTCCATTAACAACCACTTGGCTGCTGGCTGGTGTCACTCAATCTGGGATCAATTTCAAGGATAGTTCATGACAATATCAGTTAAAGCTGCGCTAGGCAAGAGTGTTATGTAATAATACAAACATCCTAACATCCTAAATCACATCGCAGTAGAGAAGAGCGTCTCATCCCCGCTAATTGAAACACTGTAGATTCACCATAATTACCCAGATTAAATTGCTCCGCCCACAGGAAGTGACAAATCAAAACTTAATAGTGAAATCCAAACTGTCTCCTAAACAGCAGCGAGGCTTCGTCCAGAGAAAGCCGGACTCACCGACGTTAGATCTTTTCCTCTTTCGTCTCTTTGTTATAAACATGGTAGACGTGAGCTGTGTGCAGTTCACTGACGTCACCCTCCAGGATTTCTGAGTACTGAAGGTCACATTTTTCAGCTACCGCTGCCATTTGGAGCCACCAACACCAAAGTTGCCTAGAGCAGCTTTAAACACGAGCTGGTAGAAATAAGCACTCACTGTCTGTTTAATGATTTCTTTCCCGGCAGGAAATGTTATGCACTATGTGATCGCTGAGCCAAGATGAGTGTCATGAGGACGGCCCTCGCCTCCTGTGGCCACTGGCCTTCAAGGAAGCCCATCTATGACAACCTGCAGCCAGGGGTCCTTTCATGAACGCCACCTCAGCAAACTGTCGACGTCAAGCAGACCCCCC
>CABFOQ010040179.1:14399-29826 GCA_900660455.1 Gephyroberyx darwinii
CCCACCCCACACTTCCTTATCAACTCTGAGACTCGGTTACACCCACATGGCAATAATGTGGTTCTTTTAACATCCTGTTGGCAAGAGATAATACAAGCTAGGCTACGGTTTGAAATAAAGAAATGAATCCTCTAAATTAGAGGATCCAGTCTCTAAAGGTGTTTTCATTTTGTCAAGGAAATACTTTTACCAACCATCCTGCAAACAGTTTCATAATTTGAGCTCTAAATCATTTTGTAAGGATAGTTCTCACTTTTTAAGAGTGGATATCTCAGAATGAAAGTATTACGATTTTACCATTGATCTTGTGTGTAACTATTTAATGTTGGTCCTTGACATGAGGCGTCCCAGTTGGCTTACGCTGGATTGCAAACGTTTTGAAAGTTACTTAAGAACTCAGAAGGTTGTATGGGTGATGAAGATGAAATGGCAAATCAGTGACATCACTCTGAAGAGTCTCTGAAGGAACAGAAGAATGGATGGTTTGCGTATTACTTGTGTTAATCAGAACAAACTAAAGTAAAAAACTAAAGTGTGTGAGTGTAATACAGCACAGTTTTGTGTTCTTCCACAGAAATCACGACAGAGCACGTGTGTTTTTTCCTTTAAGGCATGGTTCAGATCCACAAGATGCACATTGCTGTAAGCCTGTATGATGAATGCAGGTCAAGTTTATTTTGACACTCGTGTGATCACGTCAGCAGCTTTCTGGACAATGTATTACCTCTTCTTGGTGATTGACGTAATCCATAAATAACACATGACCATGTAATCTGAAAGGTCAAACACTGGGAATGCCTGATATCTTCCAACAAACACTGAGAGATGAAAGGCTACTATCAGCTGTTGACAATCATTGATTTAACTTTGCCAGCGCATATGAGACAATAAATACGTTTTTTAATCCATTTGAATTCCAGTGATTTTTGTGTCATAATATTCATCGTTGCCAAATTTGTTCAGTATCTCTCCTCTCCTCGTATGCTGCCTTCAAGTGCTTCTCATAAACTCCAAATTCCGAGGACAGAGGGCGTAAATGCGACTTTTTGCGCATTCAAGTGCTTTTGGTTGGAAATGATAACAAAATTATTAGTAGTTATAGTTTTTAAAGTAGCACAGAGCTATTTTGTGCTTACATAGAATGCAAAACAATAACATCACTTTTATCATCAGTTGCTGACACGGCTTCCATTCTCTCCACTGTCTAAATGTCACAGTTTAGCAGCTCGGGTATCATAACAGTGGTTCTCCACCATGTACCATAGAAGCCCAAGAGTATGCAGATTTTCATTCCAACCAAAACGTACAACAGCTGATTTTACTGATTAGCACACCACCAATCAGGAATGAGAAGCTAATCCATAAAATCCGCTGCTTTTGGTTTGATTGGAATAAAAACCTGCAGACTCTTGGGTCACGATGGCACATAGTTGAGAACTACTGTCATAGATCACAAATTATCACTTTGCTAGCCATATTTACCACTTTGTTGGGTAATTCGTCTGCGCTGTCTTCCTAATTACAATATTTTCGGTAGCACTTGAAAGCAGTAACCGCCTCCTTGTAATCAAATCAATGACGTCATCGCGCAACACGTTAATCCGGTTAGTAAACTTCCTGGATCCGCAGTTGTTGCTAGCTATCCAGCTAGCTAGCTATCTAGCTAGCTTGTTTGTTTAGCTAGCTTGTTTGTTTATATTAGATTAATCGTCTACATTTCTTGAAACAATCATCTGTTAAGGTAACGTTAACAGTGCGGCGCTGAACTTAGTGTTACAGGCTAGTGATAGCAAGGAGCTAACGGTGTTACCTACAACTAAGTACTAGCAGCAATCATGATGGCGTCTAGTTACAGCGCTAAAGACGAAGATGGACATATTACTGTCACCAGCCCCGGCGGGGGGACCCTGAAGAACAAGAAGCCCGACAACACTGCGTTTAAACAGCAGAGACTGCCGGCATGGCAGCCCATCCTGACGGCCGGCACCGTTCTCCCTGCCTTTTTCGTCATCGGACTCATCTTCATCCCCATCGGCATCGGCCTGTATGTCACGTCAAACAACATCAAGGAGTTCGAGGTGACGTTATGTGACATGACAGCATGAAAACCGTCCGCTAGCCATACAGTTATTCTCCTGACACTAAACACAAGCTGACTTGGCGGATAACTGTGATGGGGAATAGGCCCCAAGGAGCCAAACTGATATCTTGCAATTTAGCGTGACCTTGCTCAACTGCAAACACGCACATCTCGTAAAACATGATGTTGAAAATATCTATAAAAATATTTCAATGAAAAATAACGGATTTTCTTTGAAACACATGACCCAAAGACAGCAAACTACCTTGTCTATGTTTACTAGCAATGGCCACATCTCAATAAATATTTTCTATAAATATTTGAATGTGAAATAATGGATATTGTTCCAATAGGTCACATTACCTATGTGTTAAAAAAATATATATATATCAATAAAGCCAGAATATGGCTCTGCTGTCTCTGTGTGAGCCAACTCCAAGAGTTCATTTAATTGAAGCAAGCTGCTGGGGAGATCAGATTTTCCAGATGACGAAAATGATTTTTCCTCTTCTACCAGGTATGTATGTTTACGATAAGCAAGCCAAGATTAAACTGACACTTTTTTGAGTGGAGTTTGGCACAAGAGAGAAGTATTGAGGCCAATCGCAGGGAAATGTGCACATCTTCATCCTCTGTTGCTGGCAGTGTCACCCCTTTACATTTCCCCCACGCTGCTCGGCGTTTCAGCACCCTAACATTTTGCTCTTTGCTCTCTGATTCTTGTGTATCATTGTGTCGGACAGCCAATAATGTCTGGCTCTATCTGACCTTGTTACAGATTGACTACACGGGGGTTGACATGTCCAGTCCCTGCTTCAATTGCTCCCAGAACCTCAGCTGGAACAGCACCAGGCCTTGTACCTGCACGCTACCCTTCTACCTGGATCTCCCATTTGAAGTAATACATATATAGTCACACATATATATATTTATATAACTTGAGAATATGTTGCACTCTTAACCACATAGCAGCTTTGACTGCTTTGTTACTGATACTTTCTCCTCTCAATCCAGAGCAACGTCTTCATGTATTATGGCCTCTCCAACTTCTACCAAAATCACCGCCGCTATGTCAAGTCGAGAGATGACAGCCAGCTGAATGGAGACATGGAATCCCTCAAGGTATGTGTTTCTGGAACAGGATTCAGATCCCACAATCCCACTGGGAACGCAGTCACACCGATAAAGCTGCACTAGGCAACGTCACGTGTTGGCTGCAAGAGAAAACGACTTCAATACCCAGAAATCCTGAAAGGCGATGTCAGTGAACTGCACACAGCACATTCATGTTGGTGTATGACGCTCAGTCCAGCTTTCTCTGCCAGTTAGAAGACAGATTTCACTCTTAAACTTAGAATTGTCACTTCCTGTGGCCGGAGAAACCAACACCAGAGTTTCATTTGGGCAAATATGGTGAATCTACGGTAGCTTTTCTCCCGCAGCTCCACTTTAGGCTGGTAAGGCGATTTTGACATCCAACTCTTGCCTGGTGCAGCTTTAAGATAGTGAAACGTAGTGATGGATGCTTCTGCCTCTCTAGTCTGTCTCTACTCCTGATCCTTCACAGACCCCCAGCAAAGAGTGTGAGCCGTACGCACGTACCGAAAACAAGCCAATCGCACCGTGCGGCGCCATCGCCAACAGCATGTTTAACGGTGAGATGGTTGTTTCTGATGTTAGCCAGTTGATTTTAAAGAGCAGGTTTTAACCGTCGTGTCCTCCCCGGCAGACACGCTGGACCTCTTCTACATCGACCCCAACGGCACGAAGATCCAGATTCCTCTGATGAAGCGGGGCATCGCCTGGTGGACGGACAAGCACGTGAAGTTCAGGAACCCAGGAGGAAACAACCCGAACCTCACAGCAGTTTTCCAAGGTGACATCATCACACAGTGGTCCTTTTAATAAAAATGGGATAAAACCTGGAAATGAAAGGTGCCTCATCCTGCCTTAAGGAGCTGCTGACTCTCCTTTTCATCAGTCTAGAGTTTCAGTGGAGAGTTTTAGTGTCCTGTGATGGTCTACATGTTGTTTCAGAGGCTTTTCCGCCCTGACAGGAATAAGAATCTGCAGGAATCACTGAAAACCTGGAATCTTTGTGGAATTTCTGGTCAAATTTAACACGAAATATTGGCTATTATCTGCTTCAGTGTAAAAATATCAAAAAGCCTCGTCAGTCGAACCTTAGTAGATGCTGACACGTGATGCAGGACCTCAGATAGAGTGCAAGACACGCAGAGAGGTGCAGTGAGGCGATGGAAACACCAGACCGCTGACTGGTTTTACTGTTTTGTCTCCCGACCCAGGCACGTCCAAGCCGGTCAACTGGCACAAGCCCGTCTACGAGCTGGACACCGACCCCGAGAACAACGGCTTCATCAACGAGGACTTCATCGTGTGGATGCGAACCGCCGCCCTGCCGACCTTCCGCAAGCTCTACCGCATCATCCAGAAGAAGAACAACCTGGTCCCGACGCTGCCCCGGGGCAACTACACCCTGGAGGTCGTCTACAGTATCCTTCATGTGAAATTTGAGTTTTCTCCCGTTACCAGACTTGTTGAAATGTCTCGTGTGTGCAGACAAATCTGATCTGTAATTTAATTTACGAGTGACCGGATCGGATTTGTGTGTTTAGATGGTGTAATCATTTGACGTTGGTTGTCGTAGCAACAACGCAGGCGTGTGTAGGCTAAGGGCGCTGCAACACGCTAGTAACACGGCTGTTTCACCGTCTCTTATTCTGACTGTTTTGATGATGCTACTTTGATGCTGTTAGCCACGGGTCAGCAGTCCATCTCCATGATTCTGGTTTCCTGAGGGAAGTTCGGTGTGTCTGAGGAGACGCCGTCAGGTATTTTCATCCTTAATAAACTACCCAGATTATCCTGTTCGCAGCTTCGAGGGGCGGAAACGCGTCATCCTGAGCACCATTTCCTGGATGGGAGGCAAGAACCCGTTCCTGGGCATCGCCTACATCACCGTGGGCTCCGTCTGCTTCTTCCTGGGTGTGGTCCTGTTCATCATCCACCACAAATACGGCAACCGCAACAACAACGCTGACATCCCCAACTAAGCTGTTCCAGGTCACCTTTACTGCAGCCAGGCGGACGGCGAGCAGCCAGTAGGGACAGTAACTGTTTTCTTCCACCGGCCACACTGGACGATAAATTTCCCAAATTCAACAGCCACATGAAATACTTCACCAGTCAAATATGAATTCTAGTTGATGGCTGGTTACTTGCCAAAATGACCAAACTTACCAGCCATTATTTACTAGCCCTTGGCTGGTGGCTGTGTTCGTTTCATCAGCCAACTAGCTGGATATCAGAAACAAAACACATTTCTTTGCAGACCTGCAAACTCTAAAAAAAAAAAATTGGAAATTGACTTCAATATGTCCCAGGTCTGGAAAAGTTTGGGAGTAGGACCAAGACTGGAAAAGTATATTGTTCAGTCCTGATATTAACGGCACTGTAAAACTCACTCAGTCATTTCACATATTGCGGTACTCAATGTTGGGCTGATATAGCTTAATGCCCTGCTGCCATCAGCATGTAACAGAGTGAACAGCAACCAAAATCTTCAAGTTCAGTCAACAAATGAAAGTCTGGAAGAGGTTTGGATTGATTGGCTGATCCTGAACCGGCGCGTTAGCAGGACCAGGGAAACCCGGGCAGCCCGACATCTGGCCGGCGGCTGCAGTGAAACGAACCGGACCTGGTCTTGTTGTTTAGCCACGAGCTGCATGCTGGCTAGCAGAGCCGTGGATGTGATTAGCGACTAGACCGGCTCGTCCTCGCGCCTCGCTTGGTACGCAACATCAGCCTGCTTTTTTTTTTTAACCCGACGTGTTGAAGCTGTCACTGAGTCGTAGCAGTGTAGAATGTGCCGAGCAAGTTCCATGTTTGTTTTTTTTTTTTGGGGAACAGAAATAAGAGCTGTGATAACGTGTTTGTTTTTTTTGTATTGTATTTATTTTACAGTTCTATTTTACAGCCAGTATTTGTGTGCAAAACCTCCAGGTGTAAAGTTTAAAGGCTTTGAGTAACTTGAAAACATATGCAATTTTAAGATGAAAAAACCATCCGTGGAGCGTTGCGGCTTTATTCATTATAGTTTGAATAGATGGTGAATATAGCATGATATTAAACCTGTTCATCCATATGCTATTGGGTCAATAGTGCAATGTTGCTCATGAGATGTTAGAATGTTTCTATTTTTGTGGCTTAATATATTTGTGGTCCATTTCCACTGTAAAGAGCTGATCTGAAGTGCACCAGTAGTTTTCTAACTTCTAATAGATGTCATTATTATTGGCTGCTTTGTGCACCCCAATGCCTGAATACCCACTCCTATGGTCTGTAATATACTTGTTGCATGTTGAGATGTATTGGCGAAACAAGATTTATTTATTTTAATTTCATAAGATCAATTATGTTGATTGATTACTAATTTGCAATGAATTGCGCTGCATCTGCCATGTCTTTTGATACTGCACCTGTACCGTCGCTTCAGAAAAACTTTAACTTGAAATTAAAACGATTGCTCTCTGGAGAGGTGTGTCTTTATTTGCTTTGATAAATGCAGCTGATGGTGATATGAAATGCTTTCGGCTTTGATTCACTACGTACATAAATCATGATAGTTTCCACAAATGACTAAGCTGCAGGGGAAATGTCCCTATGATTTAAAATCACTAGATTATATATATATATCATATATCCCAATGACAGAATGTAAAAGAATGGTTTCACTCTCACTTCTACAGCTCTATGAAGGGTTAAGCATTTCAACTGAATGACAGATTTCCGCTAATTCTGTAATTCTAATTACATATATATTATTATATATTTAAAAAATATATAATCATTTATTGAATTGACTCAAATAGACCGACAATAAATTGCATGAATGAATTCAAATGCAATAATAATCATTTCTAATAATAAACTCTGTTATCTGGTCAAGAACTGTCAGACACTAGCTGATATTAAACTATATTAATGTGTTGGTTCTATTTGTTTCAATATTTTCTTGAAACTATATTTGGATCAAATCAACTTATTTTGCTTTGTTTTAAATACCTAATAAGATCCTTTTTTTTAGTACAGGGACAAAACCTTCCAAATCAAACGGGTCTGCGGCCTGATGTGTGTCTATTTGTGTATTTGGGGGTCACTGACCTCAAACTGTGCAAGAACCCCTGTCATAATGAACATTTTTGTAGGTCATCCTGTAGGGGGCAGCAACACGCCTAAAATGCGCCTAGACTCCTGAAAAAGAAGAAGAAGAAGGAGAAGGCGGAAGAGAGTTGCGGAAGTGAAGCTTTCCGGTGTCCTTGTGTGGCGACTGTGCACGGACAGTGACGATGTACAGACATATTCTTGTAAGATGAACGACAACTTTAAGTTCGCTTCTGCCGTTTCTGTGCGCGTTAAACCAGTTAAGCATGATTTTGAATACAGCCGCGGGATGGTTGTGAAAGGACGGCTCGCGCTACGAACCGTTAGGGGTCACGGCAGGACGCCGCTCGACAGCTTGCTGTTTAGATAGCGTTGCCTTTGCTTTCAACCTCGGTTTTGTAATGTTTTAACGCCTCTAGCCAACTAACTTGCATTAAAACAACTTAACGGGTTCGTAGGTTCTCTTACTCACTGTATTTGTCCCGACTTTCCCCTTCCCTGCTGTTTGCCAGGCGCTCCAGCAGGTGTCGCGGCGGACCATCGCCAGCACTGCTCGCCGCCAAGTTGAAAATAAAGTCCCGCAGAAACAGAAGATCTTTCAGGTAAACCGTCCAGGAAAAACAAATCCGCCCTAAAACACTGTGATGCTTCTGTGAAAACAGCTATTGGTGATGTACCTTGCATTCCTGGGTCCGTTTTATTGTTTAGTTGTGTAGTTTTCTTATTCTCTGGGAGTTATCAAAGTAAAGGGCATTCTGGGAAATGTTGGAACAAGCTAACTGAAGTAGACGAGGCGGGTTGAGGGGGTACAGCAAAAAATACATTACAACAGTTCTTAACCATAATTCCTGTAATGCATTGATTGATTGATTATATATAACTGGGTAAGATTTTATAGATAAACAGCTCATGTAAAAATGAAGTTTTCATACTGAACAGGTAGGATGACATCATACCAACTACCCTATCTTTTTGTATAAGTGAGGTATTTTAAGCCTGACCTACATATTATATGACCATACAAATGCTGAATAGTCCACCTTTCCATTTCTTTAGTTCTGGTTCTTCCCACGAAGCGCTGAACCTCAGTTTCTGTCATTTTAGCTTCCAAGATAAGTAGCCATCATCTGACGGCATCTAACCGGGTGGATTACTAACTGTGCATGCAATATGTCTGACCCAGAGTGGATTAGTTCTGAAATACTCAATCAAGATGGTGACTGGAAAGTGCTTAATTCCTTGAGCTGTGGTAAACAATTATTTTGCAATAATTCAGCAGCCGCTTTCAGCCAAATGGTATTTTTAGAATAAAGAGGCTGTGGATGACTGATTATTAGCTTGTGGCTTGTAGACTTGACAAATAGTCTTGTGGCTGGTGATCTCCACTGAAATCTGCTTTTTGAGGCGTTGCAAAGACTAAATCCTGCTTGCCTGTTGTAGCCTTAAAGAGAATACTGTGTGAATAGTGTTGTCATGCTACCAGAAATGTGATGTATTTGAACCGAAAGCACTATAACTTCTAAAATAAGTACAATGTCTTAAAAATAAAAGTCCCTGAGATGCTTTGCTTTTTCCCCACAACAGTTTAGATGTTATTTGGTTGTCCCGTCTGCCAAATCTGTACGTGGAATAGTTCCATATTTGGCTCCTGACACCAGTTGAGGTGGACTGGGATCCGGTTCAAGACGTGATGGACTGTTTGCCCCTGGCGCTTGACAACGCTGCACTCAAATTGTTAACACTTCGGTGGTGCAGGGCGTATTCCTGGTTAAATTCTTGATTGACAGATGCATCATACCAGATGGTTTTTCCTCCTCTTCTCTGGTAGGGCAGGTCGGCCTTGGACAGGGAGATTTCATGTACAGACATAAACAACTTATTTAACGCTTGCTCCAGATGCCTAAAATCTGCACAAAGTAGACTTGCTGCTACACGTGGAATATTTTTACCCACAATCCTCCACAAAATGACTAAACCTCTTTTCCCGTAATAATTTATCTAGTAGGAATCGACAAGGAGAATCAAAAATGGCATCTGAATCAGTGAAACCCTAACCACCCAGCCCTGTTCAATATTTCACAAGGGTATATGTTGTCGTTATTGTTGCCGTGATGATGCCAGAAGGCCGCCAGAGTTTCTGATCCTGTCTGTTTTTGTTCAGGAGGACAACGGGATCCCAGTCCATATGAAAGGAGGCAGTAGCGACGCTCTGCTGTACCGAGCTACGATGGCCCTCACAGTCCTGGGTGAGCATCCTTCACTTTCACGTCCGTTTTGATGCACCCATTCAGTTTCTATAGGTACATTGGGTCATGTTATAGAGCTGCGGTGGTTGGGGGTCATTTTAGTTGAATAACAAAGTTGAATTGAATTGAGCAGAACCCAAGAATACAATGATTTCCAGGTCTTGAAAAGATTGGGTGAAAGAAGATGAAAAAATACTGTTGTAGGTCATCGGTACAGCAGCCGTTTCATCTTCAGCATCGATTCAGCACGACGCCCACAGAAGCCCTCCCTCCTTGAGCATTTGTACTGATAACCGTTTTGATTTCCCTGCAGGAGCCGGGTATGTCGTGTACGAACTGGTCAAGGCAGCGTTTCCTCAGAAGAAGGACTAACTCCACCCCCACAGTTGTTTACTTGTCTCTAAACTGACCCGTAGCTGTTTGTTGTAAAAAAGTAACTTGTCTCTGCCGGGTCACTTCCCACTTCCTGTCATGGTGGGATTTAGTTTCATGTTCATGGGATCAATATTTATTTGTTGGATTCTGCTTACATGAGGATCAATAAAAAATACCTCACTACCAAATGCTGTTGAAGGTCCTTTTGTTGTTCACAGGGTGGATTATTGGGGAGTAAAAATTAAAGGTATACTGCAACAAATCCTGTTTATGTCTGAGAAATGTTAGCTATCAAAGACAGTGAAAGCATCTTTGACGATTGGTTTAAAAATCAGTGATGATATTGTTTGGATTGGTTGTAAATGAAACTGTAAATGTGAAGCAAGATGGTGTGAAAAGAGAGAAAACCATCCCTGGAGAAATAAAGGTACAATAGAAACACCTGCACTAACATCACATGCTGGGTAGGTGTGAGTGACTACCTGCCCTGGAGCCAGATCAAAGTTTAACACCACTGATGAAGTGAAATTGTGACTTTAGATATTCAGCTCATCCAATTCTTCATGTGTCACTATCCCTTCAAATACATTTAATACAGCAGGTCTATAGATACAAGAGCTGCCATTGAACAGAAAACCAGTATTAGATATCCATGTGTCTTTGAAGTCAAGAGGTCTCACTCCTGAAGGAGAATTTCACTTTTCAACTAAACATTTGTTTTGTCCTTTCTGGACTAAATACCAAATGATTACAGCAGTTGAGAGAAACACATGTAGGCACCAACATACATCAGTGGTGAGCATGGAGGACTGACGGTGTCTTGGAGGTTATGATGCATCACACCAGGCTCTAACTGGATCTTTACCAAGCCACTGCAGGTACCAGAAACCTGACAGTCAAAAAGCAGCAGCAGCACTTCCCTTCTACCTACAGGACATCAGGCTACTGAACTGTTGACCCACAACCTCATACCCACGGCACTTTACGTCCAATGCACATGCACTTTATACGTGTACATCTGTATATATATATATACGATTATTTACAACTGTTGTTGTAAATGTTGATCTACATCCTGCTGCTTTTTCATAGTCATACATTTTTTTAATTCCTATTTCTATTTTAGTTTATCTGCCCTTTATTGTCTTATTGGTATTTTGTTTGTGTTTTCTATATAGATGTGTGATTTAATGTTTACCTACCCAGCTGAAATGTGCCTCATCCCAAACATTTCACTGTCCAGTATGACTGTGAGTGATCCTGTACATGTGACAATAAAAGACTTGAGCTTGCATGTCAGGCCTCAGGTCACTAGAGGGCTTTGTTTCCAAAGAAATCAGCTGAGTCTGTCAAGAGCCACCTCAGGAAGAGGACTGTTCACACAATCCTGCGCTCAGGGAATCATGCCTTGTAAGTACATACTCACACATACATGTCTTAATCTTGTCCACATCAGAATCACAATCACATTTATTGGCCAAGTTCATAAGAAACATACAAGGAATTTGACAGACACAGCAATCAGATAAGGAAACTCCAACAATCAAACAATAAATACATATAAGAAACAAAAGAAATAATAATACTAACCACATGTAATAAAAGCCCTATTGCCTCTGTGTCTGTATTTACCCCCAATACTCCAGCAGAGACCTGACACAAGGCTGCTGAACATCTACAGCTTGTTTCCTAGACAGTTATTGTACACAGCAAAATCATGAGGGTGAATTCAACTCGGGAGGGTGTAAAAAATCAGTCCACACCCATCAGAGTTATTTTAATACTTTATAGTTTTGACCAGCTGCCGCACAGACACATCAGCTCTGTGACTGGACAAACAACTCCAAATAATTGTCACTGAAAATACATTTAATAGTGTCAAATGTGCTGCGCAAGCTCGCAGGATCCTTATTATAGAGCTGGATGACCCGGTCGGCGGTACTCGCCAAACGCTGAGTTAAATCATATAAACCCGAGAATATCAAATGGAAACGGAGCGACCGGGTCTTGTATATTACACCGTTGAATATTTTCCCATTGATTCACGGTGAAAAGGGGGGCAAGAGCCTAACAGTCTCCTCGTAATCCCTCCACACATCCCCCTCGCTTCTCGAAAGTGGATGCGCGCCGCTGCTGCCTTGCGGCCGAGACGCACAGAAGCCCTCCATCACCACAAAGGAATGCAGAAAACTATGTAAAAGTTTCCGAGTGTGTCTCCCCGCACTTTCAGAGGTTACACATCATTTGGCCCCGCTGGATGTCGTAAGAGCTTACGGCGGGGAAGGGAGAGTTGGGAGCAGCCCCCCTATTAAGTAGCAGATTGTGTGGAGAGTCTTCCCACTTGGAAAGAGGCTGGCCGACGCGTCTGGGATCTCACCCACTGAGCTCTCTGACTTTTCCACCGGACCATCTCACTCTCCATCATTTCGCAGACGGGCTGTCTACAAAAAAGGCTTCTTTTTTCTTATATATATTGAATCAAACAAAAGAAAACTCAAAATCTCATCTTTAGGTCAGTCATGCATGATTTCTGCTTTTTGAAATATTGGGCACTATTAAGCTACTCGAAGTATTATACCTGTAGATAATCTGGCTAGGTTTCTTTCTGTTAATGGGTGAAGTATTTTAAAATATGATTCTGTTAAATATCTTAAATATAATATAGTTGTCGGGATAATGTGCTAAAAAGCTCAGACACTTTCTTGGCAGTGCTGTGCGTAATTGCGCATGGCGCCAGCGGCTCGTTTATGTGGAAAGAACTTGTGTCTGATAGTGTGGTTAGTCTATCAGTAGAGATATGGGGAACCGGATTAGATGCCTTGCAGTGTAAATGGACCAGGCGGTATCCGCTGATATAAAATATGAAAACTGGAATCTCATGCAGAGAGACTAGACGGGAATTCGTCACGGTGCGCTCCAATCTCAGGAGGCTTTCCATAATATTCAATCTTGTTTAATGTTCATTTGAAGCTAAATTGTGGATTCTGATGTCTTCGCTGATTCACGCAGATCATTTCAGTCAATTAACACTTTTCTGGCTAATTGAGGCCCGTTTTTGATGCCGCGGGAGGTGAGCCTGCTCTATAGCTGCCATGTCACCCGTCCCTGCCGGCTTTATTTAACTCAGGTGACCGTATGAGGTTCACCTTCACGCAGCCTCTTCTGAATTTTCTCGCCAAGCCCACGTCCAGGTGAGACACCGCCCCGACCCCGCGGGGCTGACGGCGCCGTGGAGACCCCGGAGTAACTTGCTGGTTCCTCTTGTAGATTCATTCATGCGCTGCTGAGCCAGGGAGCTAAAATGAAGAGCATGCTGTCTCTGGCGGCGGCTGCCCTCCTCGCAGTGCTGCTGTCCTCCTCTCAGGCCCAGAACCCAGGTAAAGGCTCTCCTCCTCCTCCTCCTTCTCCTCCAGTCCTCACATATCTGACATACATTCTAACCTTTAGTCTGCTTTAGGTGGTGTGAATAAAACAATCACATATTGAAAATGTGTGTATTTGTGAATTGATCTGTTTAATTGCTCAGTCACCCGTCAGACCTTTTACTCTTTTACTGTTTTACTGTTGACTCACTAACTGAAGTTTCCATCAGTTTCCGTCCAGACAGGCAGAGCACCATCACCTTCTCCTGCCCCACTAATATTTAGTTTGAGGTTTATTCCTAACCAGTACTAACGCGGTCCAATGATGTAGAGCTTAAATAAAAAGATGGTAAATTATCACTTCCAGTCAGTGATCCTTTAATTTTGTTTAATTTATTTTTAATTTAATTTTTTATATAAAATACAGACCATTATGAACAAAAAACATTTATATTTTAAGAAAAGCATTAATAAATGTTGTTTTAATGTTCCTTAAAAGACCCTCTGTCCTGATAACGTACACCAGTGTGATACTACTCACTGTGAATTTACCTCATAAAGGTTATGTCAGCCTAAAACAGCATGTCAACTCTTTTCCACCGATACAAAAAGCGAGTAATCAGGGGTTTAGGTGGGTTCATCCCCCCCTGCATCCCTTGGTCAGGGGCCACAAGGCTGCAGCTATGTAGGGCATCTTGTCCCAGACAGACTGCAGTTGGTTCTTTCTTACACCAGGAGGCGCCCTTGCTCAAAACCTGTGACTGACAGACTCAGAAGATCCAAAGTGACTGTAGCCTACATTTCTCCAGTTTCAAAAAAAAAAAAAAGAAAAAAGAAAAGAAAAAACAGACGGCAGGTGGCCAAGTTTCCTCCCTATGTCCTTTTCCTGATGGAACGGAAAGACAAAATATGAGTTTCACATTATTTTCCAGAGGTTTTAGAGGTTAGACAGAGAAAATGCGCTGCTCTGTGCCTCTGGATATTCTCT
The DNA here is from genome assembly GCA_900660455.1 of Gephyroberyx darwinii. Taxonomy (NCBI): domain Eukaryota; kingdom Metazoa; phylum Chordata; class Actinopteri; order Trachichthyiformes; family Trachichthyidae; genus Gephyroberyx; species Gephyroberyx darwinii. Next base: position 28,635 of record CABFOQ010040179.1, read on the forward strand.
CAGAGCTCAGAATAAAACGTTCTGTAAAAACACATTGGATCATCGGCAGGAGGAGAACCCTTTTGTTTCCTTCCAGGAGAATTCCTTACCCCTTGTGACCCACTTTAAGGTCCAAACCAGGACCCTGAACGCCTCTTGAGAGGTGGTCGCAACGGGGTAATAACAAAAGTTGCGTGTAACCCACTGTTAGGACGGTCTGGCGCGTTGAGACTGGAGGTGAAGGTCTGAACGCCTCGCAGAGAAGAGAGAAGACCAAACTGACACATTTTAGGAGGAAAATTACAAAGTTGAAGCGGTTTAGAGCCGCTGAAGCCAACCTGCAACTCTAGGTTAAAGACGACTGAAGCCTGAATGTGAGCGTGGACGGTGTATGTGTGTGTTTGTGTGTTCTTCTGGATGAAGAGCTTGTATCTCATGAGGATGGTGGCTAGGTTTGGCTATAGTAGACCCATTTGGAAACAGAAGCAGCAGACCGTGGCCGTTGAATTGATTTGCCAGGTTGGTAGTTCTCCATTTTTGCCGTCCTGTCCTCCCGGTCAAGCTTTGCTCAGGCCCTCCGGTGTGCCCCGCCACACCCAGCTGGTCCTGAGTCTCGGCTTCACGACAATATTTTACAATGATATTCTTCATTCCCGTACTAACAGACCGCTGCGGTCCAGCACACGGAGGCCCAGAGAGGATTATCACTGAACTCTAGCTAGCCTTTCTGTTTCATGACTTAGTTTCTCTCTCCTTTTTATTTCTCTGTGCTCTGTGTGTCGTCGTGCACGTTATCCTGTCTCCTTACCTATGAGTACGAACTCTGAGAGGCAGATGACGGACACAAGGATCATGTGGCACCCTTTCATGTGTTCTTCACACGACAAGGTTAAAACAACTTGAGTTCAGGTCAGGGTTAAGTTGAGGTAACTAGACCAGTCTGGGTAAGGTCAGGTTCAGGTTCTGGTCATGGTTAAAATGAAAACCTGACCGTGATTTGGGAATTGAACCCGGATCGTTGAGGTAAATGCCCCCCCCACACACTTCCTGTTTCTAGTCGTGTCTCCTCTATGTTTTTCTCTTCTGGTGGGGAAACAGATTTCTCTCTTTTCAAGTGTTGTGAGACCCGGCAGGTATCAGATCTCATGTTATTATTATACTTGACTGTTCTGTGTATTATACCAATATAACAAGCTAGATCAGAGATAGACGA
>CABFOQ010040179.1:29875-43147 GCA_900660455.1 Gephyroberyx darwinii
CCTGAAGAATATCATTTTAAAATATTTTTTTAATATTATGTGGTCCATTGTGTACATGGAAACTTTCTTCCAGTACCATAAGTTGTTGTAAACAACTTTTCATGTACATGTGCATGTCCCTCAGTGTCATTGATCACGTTTTGAAATTTGTCAATTTGTTGTTCGTTGTTTGATCATGTAGACCAGTGGTTCTTAAATTATCGGGATCCTAAAGGGATTGTGGGATGTTTTCTGGTGCCAACAGATTCAATGATTGTGGGTCCCGGAGGCCAAAATGTTTTCAATCTGGGTCTTGAGCCGAAATAGTTTAAGAACCTCTGGTGCAGATCTTTGGAAATATGTTCAGAAAAGATGTACACGTGTCTGCATTGACATTGTATATTTTTTTGAGAGGTTTGCAATGGATGGCGGTACAGACGAGCCAATCAAAGTAATCAAATCAGATCTTTATCCATTGTATAATCAACGCCGCAGGGTTTTATGAGACGTGTGTGTTGTTGTTAGTCAATTCAACATCACGAGTTGGATTGAAGTCATGGACAGCCAGCCAGGTGTCAGCTGGTCCATGTCGTGTGAACAGGGTGGGAAACCCGTTCACCAGCCGCTTCCACGACTTCACCGGCCAAATTGTTTCTGGACTGGATCCGAACCTGTAAACCCGGTTGGTTATCCGTCAGAGTGGCTGGTAGAGTCAATGAACCTACCAGCCACAGCCAAAATGTAGCAGCGGTCATGTGGTGGCTGGTTTTAATTTCCCACCCTGTGTGTGTATCCTTGAATGTTCCCCTGTAGGCAGGTGTTGTTTCGTTGTGTTTGTTGTCCTGCTGTGTTGCTTGAGTTGTTGACTGCTCAAACGGATGTCATTTTTCTCTAAAATGGCTTCTCCCATCTGTAGTTTTCTGTGTTTGTTTGTTTCTTGTCGTGTTCGCCCCAACAGTGAACGGTGTAACTTCATCCTGGAAGTGTTGACTGTTGGGGAAAACTGTTGTTGTGCTCCTCCATACTTACATTCCAATACACTGATTTCATCAAGTTCTGGGATTAACTTTGTTTCGCTTTCTTTTCACAGTTGACCCACCCTCAGATTTGAGATTTAAGATTTTAAATGAAAACACAGTGCAAATGACGTGGACAAAACCGTCCTCTAGGATAGAAGGCTACAAAATACAAGTGACCTCAGACACAGGTGGGTAGACATTAAACCGGCGGGTTCAGTCTTGCCCGGTCTGCAACATTACGACTGCCGTTAACACCAAGAAATCACTCTCACTGGCACGGCTAGACACTCCCAGCAATTACCGTCTCTAAATATTTTTTCAGAGAAATGCTTGGACCTGTAAGTGCTATTGGTAACACATACGATAAATACGATACTACGTTAGTTTGTGCTGCCATTCTCTGCAACGCTGCAGCCGAGAATGGCATCGCTGAGTGTTACCATTCGTGGTCTTGATGCCGTGTTTTTTTTGGTACCTGTTTTACTATATTACTGTGCATTTATTTGTACTTAAGTTGTGTTCTTAAAGCATCTTCAGTTGCAGCACAGTATTATTGTATACTCACAATTCTCTTCCAATGGTTAATACACGGGTTAATAAGTTGGAATAAGGCCATGAAACTAAAGTGTTACCCTATTCTGACTTTGGAGAAATGAAGTAAGACAATAGTTCTCTAATGGGTTCCCTCTGACTTTCTGCATTCTTGTAGAGGAACCAACGAAAGAATTTACTCTCCCTGCCTCGGCGTCTAAGACGTCAATCTCGGACTTCAGTCCAGATGTGGATTATGTAGTAACAATATCTGCGTACACCGGATCAGAGGAGAGTCTGCCCATCTCCGGCCAGCTCACAAGTGAGTCACCGCAAATCTTCTCCATTCATAACGTCCAACAAGCGTGAAGACCCGGGTGGGAAACAAACGCTGGCAAATTTACTCTATCAACCAGTTTGGCAGGTAATCGTCTGGAGGTCCTGTTCTGTCTAAAAGTCCAGCTGGGTGGTAAAACAGTGAACCTGCTTGGGGAATTTTGCGGTGGGTAGATTACAAAAAAAAGGTAAAGAAAAGATGAAATGTGATTGATCTCTGAGGGGAAATTGGGTCGTTACACCAACAAAACTAAATTCATTACAATATGAGCAAAGAAGTAGAAATAGAAATCATTAAAACCTGCAGCAATAATATAAACAGTCAAACAATAAAGAAATATAAAAGAATACAAGCTATTTTGGCGGTATATAAATATTGCTGCTGACCATTTCTACATGTTTGGATTAAGTTACAGTTCTCACTAAAATTACTTACAGATGTTGCTTGCAGTCACGATTTCATATCAAATCTGTCGCAGGGAAGCACTGTTGACGCCTCATTGTCTCCATACGATCTCACACCGACGGCTCAGCTGTGATTGAGAATACACTTGTGTAATTGGGGTAGTTTGGTGGGGCGGCCCGCTTGGCACCGTTGCATTCAGGGATGATCGTGCAAACCCTCCGAGCTCCAGAGATCCCTGTGAAATCTGGCGGAAATAATTATATCCACCCATTAGTGTGCCGTTGGGGAGCTTGTTTTGCCTGTTCGCTGTTTCCACAAAGAGGAAATGTTGCACAAGAAACCCCCAGATGAAGCCATAAAGCTGATATATGGAAGCAAATGAAGAGATTCCTTCCAACATGACATATCCACCATTTGTTCGACATTTACCGTCACAAAATGGTCGGTAACAAGACACTAAAACTGATTCTGGGAGGTTTTAAAGGATGAGATGTAATTTAACGGTTGGTTGACAAAATGCTAACACTGTTACAGACTGGATCATCTTCATTTAAGAGATATTGAGAAAACAAACTTTTTCCCACTTTAACTACCCTTCAACAGGTTATGTTAGTTGTTGCGGGGATTGAACCTGTGACGTCTCCTCTCGCCCCTTTAACAACATTATTGCGTTATTGTTTTTCAGTCCAATCAAGTGGCATCACAGGAATACCTCCCAGGAAACCACAACCTACAGATTCAGTCAGTAAGTACATATTTTTCCTTATTTTAACCGTTATTCAACCGGGTTTCCTGTTCCTGTTACCACTCCGACTTCTCTGTTAAGACTTCTCCACTTCACTCTCGAACTTTCTTTTTTACTGTCCGGCCGCTTCCACAGGCGTGAGGTCAGCAGTGAAGGAGGTTTCCACATACAATACCCCATTGTATAGCAAATAAATCAAAATTGGGCTTTATAAATCTCAAAAGTATTCGGTCATCAATTTGGTTTTCTGCCAGCCAATCATGCCAATCTGAAGGACTTTCACATGCTTAGTGCGGGGGTCGTAGGTGGGGAGTCCTAAGCCCTTGGTGCTGGGGAGCTGAAAGTAGCCCAGCCCTAAAGCTTTGAGAGAAGTGGAAACCATTACAAATACTGATTTACAAGAGCGCTGTTGCCTGCCCTAGTTATGCAGATGACTGTCTTGTGCTGATTTTTCCTTCTTTTCATGAGCTGCAGAGGAAAGTCTTGAGGAAACTCCCTCCAGCCAAAGCAGTAAAGACGGTTCTGTACTTCTTGTAGACTGTACATACAATAATACAGATGGTTTCATTATCAAATGTGATTTATCAGTTATGTAAGAACTGTTAAACAACCATTTGATCCAAAGAATAATGGGCCTTAAACACATTCATTTACTTAGTCAAACTTGGCAAACAATAGTCTCGTGTAATACAGTGGTAAAGTTTTTATGAAATACCCAGGGGTAAACATAGTATTGCATCACGTTGGATCAAAATCATGTCAACATTGAGTGCATTCAATATCCCAGGTTCCCATCTGATCATGCATTTGCCAAGAAGTATATAAACAAATGTTCCATAGTTCCTGAGCAGCGCTACAGTTTTCCTACAGGCACTGTTGTTATACATTTTGCAAACAGATGCCTGACCACATCTTGCCTTCAGAGGCTGATTTTACTCTTCACTTGTAAAAATATACCTGACGGCAGACTTAGCGCGGTTTTCTTCAGCCAATCATTTGGCTTTGGGGACTTGTAAGACTCTGGAAACAAGGCAGGATCTCTCCTTAAGATCTGTCTTCAGGTCAAGCCATTTACTTTTTACATTCTTCCGACATATGTTCATTTAGCTTTTGCTTCCTCTCTTTCCCAAGAATGCTCTATCAGTGCCATCGCTGATCTGGTGTTTTTGGTGGATGGCTCATGGAGTGTGGGAAGACAAAACTTCAAATACATCCGCAGCTTTATCGCAGCGATGGCCGGTGCCTTCGACATCGGGGAGGACAAGACCAGGGCGGGCGTGGTCCAGTACAGCACTGACAGCAGGACAGAGTTCAACCTGAACCAGCACCTCACCCGGAAAGAGCTCCTCAGGGCCATTAACTCCCTACCATACAAAGGAGGTCATGACACCATGACAGGTACCTGTTGTATCTCAAAAGGTTTCATGCCATGGGCCCCCAAATAGGCACATTAGGGCCACAGAACCCCATTTTATACTATTTTGTCCCAGGGACCCACATGGGAAGGTTCTTGTTATGGAGTCGTGAGGGAAACCCATATTTAGAATCATCATTCTTAGACTTCACGTTCTCTAACTGGGACAATTTCTTGTTTCTTGTGAATTAAATAACATGAGATTAAAATATTTGGGGACCCCCTGGAAGTCCCTCAAGGACCCCTGGGGGTCCCCGGATCCCATGTTGAGAATCACTAGGACTATTTTCCCAAAAGCAAAGCAACAATGTTGTCCTTGGTTATTAGTGATTAAAATGAAAGATGTGACAGACCAATGTAATCATGCAACACAACTTCTGCTTTGTATAATTTAGCACCCTAACCCTAGAGTAAGACTTGACATTCACTTTGCTAGGAGATGCCCTGGACTACCTTCTGAAAAACACCTTCACTGAGGCTGCTGGTGCCAGGAAGGGCTTTCCCAAAGTGGCCATGATCATCACAGATGGCAAATCTCAGGATTCTGTGGAGAATTACGCCCAGAGGCTCAAGAACAGTGGGGTGGAGATCTTTGTCTTAGGTATGTGGTCAAACTCTGCCTTGGAAACAATTTTTGTACATTTGACATCTTAGATTTGACATTTACATTTTAGTCAAAGCTGTCTTAACAAAACAGCTTTGACTGACAAAATAATAGAACAAGTTTAAATTCCTAGATCGTTAACAAGCGAGCGATGGTAAGTTTTATGTATGTTTACACAGGGGCTTCACTGTCAGAGTTTACGAGAAGTTGCTCTTAGGATGGAGTAACAGAAGTGTGCTGTTGCTATAGCGTTGAGTGGGTTGGTGGTTAAATAATAATAACCTCCTTTTCTATAGTTGACTAAACCAGGTCACTGATTAAAAACTGTTCAATACACATAAAGCAACGTCCTTGGATTCTTGCAGGAGTAATGACTCCTGGGGAAGGCTACAGGTTTTAAAGACCTACGCAAAGTACATTGTCAGTGTCAATGTGTCACAGAAAGATATAGGATTGTAAAACCTAGTCTAGTATGAAACCAGTTTCATACTTACCATCAATGCTGTCATGCTTTCTAGCAGAATGAAAGTTAAGGCCTGACCTTTTGCTGTTGAATGGTGGTGAATCCAGCTGGATAACCTTTAATTTGCTAACGTGGAAAAGAAGTGTTTGACTTCACATCTTTATGGATTGCTCATTTCATCCAGTATTTACAGCTCTCAGACCTGAGGGAAATACATCTATTAAGTCTGCCACTCACAATCAATTTCACGTCACCATTGACTTTACAAGGATTGCTTTGAATTTTCTGGTGTTGCCTCTTAACTTGGAATGAGTAAACGTCCTGAATTTGGCAGGCAATCAGAATTGCAATGGCTGTATGGAACATTTCACCATATTTATAGGGGGTCATCTACTGTACACTTAACGTGACTTTGATTTTTTTTTCTTTGTCCAATTTAGGGATCAAAGAAGCAGATGAAGAAGAGATGAAGCGAATGGCTTCCACCCCTTTCAGATCTCACATCTTTACCGTCACTGACTTTAATGTGATCGAGAGTGTTCAGAAACAACTCATTACCCATGTGTGCGCTGGTGTTGATGATCAGCTCAACTCACTTGTCAGTGGAGATGAAGGTGAGATGTGCTTAAGCAACTTGGGCTAATAGGTTGAAGATATATCAGTCTGATTTTAGTTTGGATGACAAACTGACTGAATGACAAATCAACAAGCTGATGCCTCAAACCATACCTCTCCTTACCTTTTCTATAGTCGTGTCAGTATGCAATGTGTTACTATGTAGGTTGTCGATATGGTTCTGTACCAATGCCACCAAGACAAATTCTTGTACATTTACTGGTAATTCAACTAATTCTGTAATTCTGACTCTGATTTTCCTAGTTGTTGAGCCAGCCTCTAACCTCCAAGTCCTGGAGGTAGCCTCAAAGTCTATGCGGGTGACATGGGATGCTTCCATTGGAGAAATTACGGGATACAAGCTGCAGATGATCCCTATGATGACTGGCAGCAAGCGTCAGGAGCTGTACGTTGGCCCCACTCAGACCTCAGTGTTGGTTAGAGACCTTTCTCCAGATACAATGTACCAGATCAATCTGTTTGCCGTCAATGGCCTGACGCCTAGCGAGCCCATCACGGCCATGGAGAAGACAGAGATAGTCAAAATATCCTTGGGTGAGTACAAAATTTAGGGCCACCTACAATTCACACCTACAGTTTGTTTTCTTTGGTCTGAACTGCAGTGGAAAAGTTGACTTTGTTGAATTTTTCCATTTAGTTTGTTTAGGTTCACACAATTACAAGTGAACTAGGGCTTTTAAACAAAAGTCAAATGGACTCACAAGTAGCTTGTTTATTGGACATACTTTTTGTAACCTGTCATCCCCCATGTTTCAGACTGTTGTTAGGGGGGTCAAAACAAATCCAAATCCAGTCCCTGTAACTTTAGCTTTGATGGTCTTGTCTGTGCTATTTGCTGTAATACCTTCTCTGGTGTTCATACCAGTTAAGAACTCAAGAAGAAATGGATGAATCTGAGCATCAGTCCAGACTGCGGTTTGTATGCTAGGTTTCCAACACAATGAACTGCTGGTTATGAGATGGCTATCAGAAGCCAACATCCTCCTTATAGCCAAAAATCATGTTGAGGTAGTTTCATGTGGTTGATTCAGATTATGTTTTCACTCCTAACGAACTGCACCACAGCGCTCTCGAAAGATGACGCATTTTCAGGCGTCTCAGTGCAGCTATTTGGTGCCACCTAAGTTCAAATGGCATTGTTCTCACCTGGCCATACAAACTGAACTAAAGGAGGAAATGCTGCAGAGTTCAAATAAACCGCTCAGAACATGCCTGGTGTGAATACATCCACATTTCAGGCACTTTACTGATGTTTTGATCTAACAATGAGTGCAACAGTAGAGTAGAGTTAAATCATTAGATTGCCAGCCTTCCAAACAACCAAATGTAAAGAATGCAATGCTCAAAGCCTCAATGCTAAAGTCTCTCAAAGTGTGATTTTGTCACACAACACAACATTGTCAATTAGTGATTGTTCAGAGAAAATAAAGTAAATAAATGACTTTTTTGTTTTTTTATTATCTCATTCAGAATGTTCTCTTGGAGTGGACGTGCAAGCCGATGTTGTCCTCCTGGTTGATGGTTCGTACAGTATTGGTCTGGCAAACTTTGCTAAAGTAAGGGCTTTCCTGGAGGTGCTGGTGAACACCTTTGACATCGGAGCGGACAAGGTTCAAATCAGCTTGGTCCAATACAGCAGAGACCCCCACACCGAGTTCTACCTGAACTCCCACCATGACCTGAGCACTGTGGTCAAAGCTGTGAGGACATTCCCTTACCGAGGGGGCTCCACTAATACTGGCAGGGCCATGACCTATGTAAGGGAGAAGATCTTCCTGCCAAACAGAGGGGCACGAACCAACGTTCCTCGTGTCACCATTCTCATCACTGACGGGAAGTCCTCTGATGCCTTTAAAGATCCGGCCACCAGGCTGAGGAATGCTGATGTGGAGATCTTTGCAGTGGGCATTAAGGATGCTGTCCGATCTGAGCTTGAGGCCATCGCCAATACTCCTGCAGAGACCCATGTGTACACTGTTGAGGACTTTGATGCCTTCCAGAGAATATCCAAAGAACTCACACAGTCCATCTGCCTGAGGATTGAGCAGGAACTCCGCAACATTAACAAAAGACGTGAGTAATATGCCTTTAATCCTGTATGCAGATGATACGTTTTTTGGGCTTTTTCAGTAACTTAACGTTGTGCGATGAGAAAATTGGTAGCACTTTCACCTTGTTTAGCCAGCGTTTAATAGTTGTAGTAGTTTGCAACATGGCATGCTAATGCTTAGCACAGTAGGTTTGTTTAATGATAAAACCTAGCTTAGTATGATCTCTAAAGCTTTAGGATACAGACCGTATCTGAAATTTTCTGTTGACTACTCAAACAAGTGAAACAACATTAAAACCTTAAAACATTAAAATCATAGAAATCTTTTAAACTTTTAACATTTTTCTGCATCATGCCTCAAAATCAGCATAGACCACCTGTCAGACCAGTTCTCTAGTATGCTGACTGGGGCCACAATCGGCTCCAGTGTATAGTGCATTTAGTGAATTAGTCCAAGCTAACAAGTAGTCAATATTAATTGCAGTATTGTTTTATGGTAGACTATATTGTACCTACAACAGTATAACTCTAAATGATGGAAAGGTTGTATTGATGATATGGCCAATCTAGGAACATTTCATTTAATTGTATACTGTACACTGATGAGTGTTATTGTTGTTTCGCAAATTTATTTGACTTTTTTTTTTATTATTGTTGATTCAATTGCATGTTGTATGTTAATTACCAACTAACTATTATCTAACATTTGTAGTGATCAACCTAGCATTTTAGCAATTAGCAATTATTGTAACAGTTAGATTTACTTTGCAAAATTTCCTTGGCCCTTCATGGTCAAGGAGAATACAGAATAATACCAACAGCCATACATATGCATACAATTACTTTCATGTCACTCTTCCAAAGCTACATTTTTTTGCCACAATGTGTTAAACACATGTCCACCTTTTGATCTCTCGGGGGCAGGGAGAGGTCTTGCATGTGGAAATATCAGAACTGGGTCAAATAGTGGTTAGATTTTTTAGCTTTTGTTCCAACCTGCTTGAGTTGGGTTTACCACATCAGAACAATTCAGAGAGTGTCAGGTATAGCAGCAAAAAAACAACAACCTGACTTTCCAATGCATTCTTGAAATTGGCTAAACTTTCTGGCTTTTATTGTATTGAACTAGCTAGCTAAGCTCAGCCATCTGGTTCTCTTAGCAAGTTAAAACAAGCACCAAGACTTACTTGTAAATACTATTTCACCCAGGTCTAGAAAAAATATTCGTCAAATATTAGTCACTCTGTATTACATCACCAAAAGAAGCATCCAGGTCTGTTGGTGTAGTATGTGACTCACACAAGCTTTTACTGCAGATTATATAATCCTTATATAATAATCATTTTCTGTCAACAAAGAGAACTGTACAGGAGCTGGAGTGAGGAGTCACAGCTTTCATTGAACGTAATGGCTTGAAGAACTCCCACATTGGGGCATTTAGAGCAGCCGCCCTCCTGATGTTATTTGAGTAATGGGGCTGTCAAATGGATTGTTTTGAGATTCAACAGTACACAGCCCTTTGTTCCTCTGTAATGCTGCATGTAGGTGTGTCCATCCCCACCACCACCAATCCACCAATTTGCTTCAACAATGTACGACTATCATTACCAAAATGAAAACATTATTTTATGTATATGAAATTTGGCAGAATCCATTTGGGCCTGCACATCATTAGTACCAATGCATGAATGTGACAGATGTTAACTCTCACATTTTTCACACAGCAGAATATTTATTTTTGTTTGAGTGACTTTAAGTTATATTACCTTCTGCTTACTCCAGGATTACTCCCACCAAAGTCCTTGTCCTTCTCCGAGGTCGGCTCCAGAAGCTTTAGGGCCACATGGGACACTGATGCCACCAACGTCCAGTCTTATTTGGTCGAGTTCAAGCCGGCAGATGATGCTGACGTGCACTCTGTGTCCATGTCTGTACCCGGGGACACTCTCAGCACCGTCCTCCCCCACCTCACCCCGGTCACCCGCTATGAAGTCAGCGTTTACGCTCAGTACGACAAAGGAGACAGCTTCCCCCTGACCAGCTACGAGACCACATTGGAAGGTCAGCCGGTTCTTCAGCACTTTACTTTTACATTTATATTTTAAGCATTTAGCTGCCACTTATGCAGACGGACAATGAGCACAATAGTATTTTAAGCTTAAAGTGGCAACCGCCAAGATATTTTTATTTTGTCTCCATCTTTGGTACTTAGTGCTGCTTGCTTGACTGTTAGTCAATCAAACAGTATGTCCAGTACTGTGACGTCTTTTTTCTTGGATTTTCTGTTGATGGAGTTTGAGTTTCTGTCCGTTCAGCCATGGTGGCTATCGCTGCTCATGCTAACTACCCAGGTCTTCTTCTATTCATTCCAAACAAACCAGAAACATAAAACGCATCACTTCCTGTCTCCAGAGGATTTTTCCCAGTAAAGACAAACCTGACTGGCCATTTGCTGTTTAGAACAGCAAATGTAAACGCTTTCATGAAGATGGATTACTATTGTGTTATATCAATGATCGAGAGTATTTATTTATATGAAAATGTCACAGATTATTACTTTAAATTCCTAGATTGCCAATATTACAAACAAACAGTTTTAAGGAATACAAGTCACTTTTTGTAAAACAATGCAACAAAGTGCCCTACATTTAATAAAATAACAAGAGATACAAAAAACAGAATAAAACAGAAAATCTAAAAGCACAGTTTTATATCTATATTGTTATATATATGTTTCATTTGGGGCCTAACTCATTCATATATGTTGCAGAACAAGGTCCGGTGCGCAACTTGAGAGTATCCGAAGAGACAACAGACAGCTTCCGGGTGTCATGGCTGCCTGCTCCAGGGGCCGTCGCCCGCTATCGGTTGACCTACATGCCAGTAAACGATGACAGCTTGAGGTTGGAGACCACCACTGCCGACAGTGAGACAACTACAGTTCTACAGGAACTTCAGCCCCGAACCACCTACCGCGTCACAGTCACTCCTGAGTACCAGTCCGGCTTAGGAGACCAGATGCAGGTTGATGGCACCACCAAAGAAGGTGACTATGGTGCTCAGGCAACATATTTTTTTGTTCACAGATAGGAAAATATAAAGATTAGGAGCTACTGGGTACCAGAAATGTCGATGGTGGAAAGCAACAGGTGCACTTCAAAATGGGAATGTATTCAAAATCTAAGAGGATCCGAGGAAATCTGTTGTGATGAGCAAAAGTTAAAAGCATCTATTTCACTTTAGCAGTTGAATAGTCTTTGATTATAATATATTTTTCATTCATTTTATTAATTTATACAGGAAGGAAGTAATCTACGACCTTTATCGACTTCTTCTACTTCGTCTAGGAATTGAAACAACATTACATAATATTAACAACGTATCTCCTCCGACAGTGTCTTGAAACTCCAAAGGGTGGGGAGTTTTTCTTCTAAAACAGAGTATGGGCTGCAGAGTGAGTTTTGAAGGCCAGAAATCTCAGCAGCTGGCCAAGTAATGGTGTCATTGGTATTGATCAACCCTATCAACCCGTGCAGATAGATTACGGTCATTATGTCCGATTGAGCCGTACAATTCTTACTTATTGCCCCTTGAAACCATGAACATGTGATATGAAACAAACACTCTTGGCCTAACCTGCCTTTACATCACAAAGACCACAATAGAAATAGTTTATATTTTCATATTCTGATATTATATTCAACTGTTGCCAAATCAAATATTATCTGCGGTTTGGTGGACACCTTTATCCAGAACGCCTTCCAGTGCTTTGAGTGCACACATTTCTAGCCCCAGTAGGAACTGAAAGTGTTAGTACAACGCGCTACCCGTTGAGCTACTTGTCAGATCTGTATTGCCTTAGAGGGAAAGGAATGATAAACAGAAGGAAACAGAGAATGTTGGGAAATAGAAGTGGGTCAAGATGTACCCAAAGGTGATAAACAATGAAGAAGAAAAACAGAAAAGATATGTTTTTTCCCAGACTTGATAATCCACCAGGCTCTGGACAGGGACGCCCTAACGATCATTACTAGTAGTTCTTGCAGGAATACAGTGGGAGACATTTCATGGTGTGGGCTTGGAGACTGAGGGCCTGTTGGGTCTAGTGCTTGTCAGAGGGATTACATTGCTTTGGGGTTGCTGAGGGTTCTCAACCTTGAGCCAAAATGCTGAGGACGCAGATGGAAATAAACAAATTATACTCATTTTTACCAAGGCAACGGCATTCTTCGCTGTGACTATCTATGCCGTTCGCCTCCGGGTTCTTCCAGCTCTTTAGACGACACAGCTGCTTTTCCTCTAAGATCTTTTTTTTTTTTTTACAATGTAAAAAGGGGCAGGATTTATCCGAGCTTGCACCTCTTTGACATGAAACACCCAGCTGCCTCTCAGATGAATTTAGTTTTTCCCCCCACTATGGCTTACAATATTGTTCCCATTACAATGTTTACTGTGCCATGACTTTATCTCAAAACTATGAATTGATGCAATGCCTTGAGGTTTGCGTGGATTGCCCTTTTGCTTGCAGTCTTTCCACTAAGTCTTGTGTCAGGACAAAACCACAGTCTTCTACTGTTGGCCACTGAGCCTCTCCACTGCAGCAATGGGAGTTCAACGGCCTGGTCAAGGGCATCTCAGTAGCTGCTGAGGGAGGAGGGAGTGTTTCACATTCAGTCTCTCCAGCCAGATCTTCTCAGCCAGGGATTTGACTGGTGACCTTTCGGCAACAAGGCTGCTTATCTAACCTCTAGGCCACTTTTTTACTAGTCTGAAATACTTTGCATTGTATTTGAAAGACATACAACCAAGAAACATCTTATAAGGTCTCAAAATCCTCAAAATCCTCCATTGAGACCAGTAGGCTGAAGAGTGGATCTAGAAAAGGTCCCTCTGGCAACATTTATTTCTTCATATTCTTCTTCTTTCTACACATTCATTCATATTTATCTGACCACGTCCTTCACCCTCTCAGCCAGGGGCTCTCCTCGTGACCTGAGGGTTTATGACGAGACGATATCCTCCATGAAGTTGGCCTGGGAGGCGGCGCCAGGCAATGTGCTGCAGTACCGCGTGGCGTACCGCCCCACCG
>CABFOQ010040179.1:52561-67551 GCA_900660455.1 Gephyroberyx darwinii
AGGGGAAATGTGGCTATAGTTGGTTTTACTCAGTGGTCACCAGTAGAAGGCTGTTGTTGTACTGGTAAGCTCCCAGTGGCCACTAGTAGAAAGCTGTGGTTGTACTGGTAAGCTCCCATTGGCCACCAGTAGAAGGCTGTGGTTGTACTGGTCAGTCCCCAGTGGCCACTAGTAGAAGACTGTGGTTGCACTGGTCAGTTCCCAGTGGCCACCAGTAGAAGGCTGTGGGTGTACTGGTCAGCTCCCAGTGGAACCAGTAGAAGGCTGTGGTGGTACTTGTCAGTCCCCAGTGGCCACCAGTAGAAGGCTGTGGGTGTACTGGTCAGCTCCCAGGTGTGAATTGGGGCAACTGGGTGAATGTGAAGCAGAATGTGAATAAAGGTTAAAAGGTGTAGAGGAAGAGGAAGAGAGAGGAAGTGGTTTGGGTGGAAGTGGGGATGGACTGAAGAAATGGATTTTCAGTGTAAACAGAGAACAAGGATCAGCCCAATCCTCAACGGTCCCGTTTAAAATACTGGCTTTGTCTACACTGGGATCTATTGGACTCAAGACATTGTTACCTTTGAGTTATTATGGGGGTAGAAAGTGCTGAAATACTCATTTTCTTCAAGATCAGTTAAACTCAAGACTCTGGTGGAGATATTGACAACACTGAATAACGGCACAGAAAATTACCAAATTCAATCCATCAGTATTGGTGTCGGTCTTCAAAAACCTGTCCAGTTCCAGATTGTATCTTTATTATATATTCTTTGTTCTCAGCGTCCGCTGCCAGTAAAAAGCTCACCGTGTCGGACGAGACAGAGAAAACCATGAGAGTCACGTGGACGCCGGCGCCGGGCAAGGTGCTCAACTACCGGCTGAAGTACGTTCCCAGGGGTGGAATGAAAGCAGTGACCCTCAAGATCCCTGCAACCGCCACCTCCACCGTCATGAAGCGTCTGCAACCCACGACCACGTACAACATCACCGTTCACCCCATCTACAAGCGCGGGGAAGGAAAAGCAAGGCAAGGAGTAGGAACGACACGTACGTTGGTCCATAATTCAACCCTATGAGAGACAGTACACTGCAAAGAGTGTCCATCTTAAACAAGGCGTTTGCACCTGCGTTCAGTCTGGAAACCTTAATTTTGTTAGAATGAAAGAAAGAAAATCTGCCACTGAGTTGATTTCACTTGTTTTCCATTCAGCTTGTTTCGAGAATTTCATCCAATTGAGTGACATTATTATGAAACAAGCTGCGAACGGCTTATTTTAAGATATTTTCACTTGTTTGAAGAAAAACTTTGAGCCATGTCATTTTGCATTGGAAACAAATTAAACCATCTCACCCGAGTGGCAGATTGTTTCAGTTGTTTTACCAAAAATAAGATTTGAAGACTGAACTGGAGGTTAAATTACTTGTTAAGATGAATATTTTTCACACTTTAAGGTGCTGCTACACTGCGGGCAAGTAGTTCACCAGGACACTAAAAACACAGTTGTACACGTGCTCAATTACACGCTAGTCCTACTAACACACAGCATGACACTGGGCTTCTTAATGAATGACACCGGGTTCAAGGAATTGTATTATGGACTAATGAAAAACTGGCTTGAATGTGGTATGCCTGATCTCTATGAAATCTTCAAAACTTTGCCAAGAGTTGTATTGAATTTTATTCTGCATGAGTTTCCTCCGAGTGACTTCTGAATGAATGAGTTCCTGCTCTGGTTCTCCAGTTTCAGTGTTACCCTACGAGGCTCCCAGGAACCTCCAGACCTCAGAGCCCACCAACACCAGTTTCAGAGTCTCCTGGGATGCGGCACCTGGAGATGTTAGGGGCTACAAGGTCACCTTCCACCCCAGTGGGAATGAAATTGACCTGGGGGAGAGGCTTGTTGGTCCTCACGATCACACCGTCGTTCTAGAGGAGCTCAGGTAAGGATTCTTAGTTTATGTTAGACCAGTCTGTTTTCTGACCACTTTCTTCTCATTTGGGAGTAATCCTCAGGTCTTCAAAGTCTTCATAGATTGATATATATATATTTGTAATTTGCTCTTTCTCTCAGGGCAGGAACTAAGTACTCGGTGGCAGTGATTGGGATGTTTGAAGGAGGGCAGAGTTTGCCCCTGGCAGGGGAGGAGAAGACGACCCTCTCCGATGCTCCGGGTAAAAGCTGATAACGCCACCACACTGCACTTCAATTCAGGCCTGCAGAGCAGGCCTGCAGACCAGACACACAGACGCATCCTGATCCAAGTCGTCTCAGAACAGCAGAGCAGTGGTTTGACTATGAAATACCACTCAGATCAGAGCCAGAATTCTGAATTATTCCTCGTCAAAGGGAATTACTGTCACTGTCACGTTGGAATTGTAGACCGAATTGCAAAGCACGTGATTACGATTAGTACAAATTACTTTTAGCTGCTTGGCGCGAGATTCCTCACCTCCCTCATATCGCATTTGCAGTGTGATCTGGAGGAAAACGACACGCCATTTAGCAGACATGTGCTGACGTGTTGACACTAACTTTTATAAATTGCCCAATCGGAAATGTCGTCTCGACCGCCTCGTGTGCTACCTGTTTGCCAGTGTGTGAGCAGCCACCCCAGAGAATGCCAACCTCTAATTGCGTCACCACAAACATATATCCTCATCAGCTCCTTGCGGGCTTCCTATTGAACTCCAAACTGCCGACCAAATGTTTTTTTAGTAATGCAAAAGCAGATATTTCCCATTTTTATGCCGTCTAAAACAGCTAACGGAAAAAGTGCTCTGCTAGCAATTACTGGGGTTTTTTTACGATCCAGAGAGTTAGCAGTGCTGAGCAGCCGCCGGGACGTATGCGGCTAGGAAAATGTTATGCTGCTCATAAGACCCCAAGGAGCTGCTGACCCTGGGCAGAAATTCCTGCTGTAATGGGGAGCAGACACGGCGACCGGCTGCCCACCGAGCAGCGAACAGGCCAGGATCCTTCACAGAGGTTCCACTTATAGATCCTCCCATATTGAGCTGGATGGCAGGTTAACACATGCTATTTGGTGGAGGCTTTTATGTTACATTTGCTTTGGCGCTGCTGCTTCAAGGCAAACCTTTCCAAAACCCTTCATACACTGCAAATATGATATTTTTAACAAGTCATTTAATCCTTTATTTCTTCTTAAAAATGTCCTTTAAACGTGAAAAGACCTGACAGCAGGGTGAGAAAATCCCACTTTTTTCCAATTCAGTTTGACTCGAGTTTTGACTCGACTTTGACTTGAGTTTTCTGGAATCAAATGACATTATCTGGAATAAGACCACATACTTTAAGATATTGTCACTTCATTCAAGAAAATAAAACAAGTTGAGCTGCAGAGGAAACAAAGGCATTGGGGTTTTTTAGCACTTGTTTTATGAAACAAATAGATTTGAATGCAGGATTAAACAGTCATTCATAATTTTTCTAAACTAGGATTTAGATGTCATATCAATAAAAGTGATGCTACAAAATGATATTCAGGGTCATGAAACATTTCAGGGGACTCACTCCAAAACGCCATATATCCCATTTAGAAAAAACCCCCCTGAAATTCATCAGTCAATATTTCAAAAGGTGATTCTCTCCTCAGAAACGGAGCTGCTTTGTGAGCTAAGATCTTAAGATGACTCACATAACACATGACACATTTTACTTTCATTTCAGAAATCATTTTGTAAGAGCGCAAAATGGTTGATTTTTCATTTTGGACTGAAATTAAAACAACAAAACGCCAAAGTCCTGCGGGTTCCTGCAGGACGCCGGTGATAGATAACCCATAGCCAGTCAACATACAACTGACCGAGCTCTGTATTTATTTGCTAAGACTGTTGCTCTTACTCAGAGACAGTGGATCCAACACAGTCGTCTGCAGTGTATTAGATACCTCTTAAAGCTGCCTCTGTTTATGACATCTGTTTTTATTAATGAATGTTGGAAGGACAGATGAGTATGTTGTTTACCGGCAGGCGGTATAACTCAAACAGACTGTGGCCCCGATCCGATTCTCTTAGCTCGTCAAGCATCTGTTTCTGTAGCTTGCTGCAAAAGGAACCGGGTAAATCAAATGTCTCCTAACTTGTTTTCGATTGCAGACACAGGGGCCGGGGCTTTTATGGCTCGGTGCATCCCACGCCTCCGTCCTGCAAAGTGGACGAGCAACCATTTTCACTCTTACAGGTGTCCGGAGTAGCAAGTAGGAATGTGCAATAACTTTGGGAAAGGAGGCCTCGTATATCACCGTGCTATTCAAGGGGGATAGCCTTGATGGAGGCCTCGGAGACAGCCAGGAAGGAGCACAGGGCTGTTTCGCCTCTGGATATGATCTGGAAGAGGAAAAAAAACCCGGAGATGGAGAGAAAACAGTTAATCCTTCCGAGTGAAAAATGACAGCTGTTACACAATGTGTTAAAGGAGGAAAGATGTAAAAGATCTTTTGTATAATGTTGTGTAAAACACTAGGTTGTATAAAGAATGTATTTTATTGTGATTGTAATGTTTGGGATTTACTCTTGGTCCTTTTGTTCTGTGTGTTATTTCCCACAATCCTCTACACTTCCCTTTCACACCTTCCTACACACATTCCTCTCAGCTGTCAGTTCACATACTAATAAATGGACTCGTACTACTACATGTCCACGGTGTACCAGGTCTCCCCCTCACCGCCCTCACTCCTCCCCCCCCTACAGACACCCAGTGTAGGACCACTGCCAAGGCCGACCTTGTGCTGCTGGTCGACGGCTCCTGGAGCATCGGGCGAATCAACTTCAAAACCATCCGGGCGTTCATCGCGCGCATGGTTGGCGTCTTTGACATCGGACCTGATCGAGTCCAGATCGGTAATACTATTAGTACTATTAGCACTAGTACTACCACTACAATTACTACTACTACTACAACTATTAGTACTACTACTTCTACGACTATAACTACTACTACTACCCTATAATGACTAGTCATAACACTAATACTCACTATTACTACAACTAATAATTACTACTCCCACTAATACTACTACTTCTGTTAACTAGTAATACTACTTCACAGACCTCTGCTGATGTCAGGATTTGTCTGAACTTTTCTTCATTAACCAGCCAGTGGTGGTGATGGATGGATGAATGCTCTATGCTGCAGTTTGTTCGTTAACAGTTTGTTCGTTAACAGTTTGTTCATTAACAGTTTGTTCATTAACAGTTTGTTCATTAACAGTTTGTTCATTAACAGTTTGTTCATTAACAGTTTGTTCATTAACAGTTTGTTCGTTAACAGTTTGTTCATTAACAGTTTGTTCATTAACAGTTTGTTCGTTAACAGTTTGTTAACAGTTTGTTAACAGTTTGTTAGTTAACAGTTTGTTAAGGATCATGTGTCCTCGGTGTGTTTTACAGTGTTGTGTGTTTTGTCCAGGTCTGGCTCAGTACAGCGGAGACCCCAAGACCGAGTGGCACCTGAACTCCTACCTGACCCGGGACTCCCTGCAGGAGGCTATAGCCAACCTGCCGTACAAAGGAGGAAACACCATGACGGGTGATTTAACAGCAAACCAAAACCAAAAACCAAACCCTCCACATACTCTTTAGTGTTTGTTTGCCGTCTACTCCGGTGCTAGATGGGTGGCTAGACGGCTAGAATGAGTCACTTGAAAGTCAATTAAAAGTCAATCTAGTGCACTTCTCTGACCGACATTGTTTGTCTAGGTTTATAAGACCTAACACCGTGTTTTGCGATGTAGGAATGGCTCTGAACTACATCCTTCAGAACAACTTCAAGTCCAATGTGGGAATGCGTCCAGACTCCCGCAAAATCGGTATCCTCATCACTGATGGAAAGTCCCAGGATGAGATTGTCTTCAACTCCCAGAACCTGAGAGACCAGGGCATCGAGCTCTATGCCATCGGTTAGTGATCAGTTTCATCTCTTCTCCGGGTGGTGGTGTGACCTCTGACCCTTGACCTCCTTATTATTGCTTGCGTGTAAATTTGCTGATCTAGGGATTAAAGCTTCATTGTAAGTCACGCTGGGTAAGAGCGCCAGAAATGGAAATGGAAAGAAGTAGGCTAACTAACTAACTTCTAACTTCCTCAAGTTTACTAGCCAATTTTACTATTTTACACACCGAAAAATAGACCAATTTACAAACCACAGCCAACATTTACCAACATTTGGTTCACCAACCTTGATTGGGGTGTGTCACCAATAAAACTCTCGTCATTTTGACCTTCTGTTCTTCTCTCAGGTGTGAAGAACGCTGACGAGAACGAGCTGAGGTCTATCGCCAGTGACCCAGATGACATTCACATGTACAACGTCAACGACTTCAACTTCCTCCTGGACATCGTCGACGACCTCACCATCAACCTCTGTAACAGCGTCAAGGGCGAAGGTAGGCCGAGATCGAACAACGATCAAAAGACTGGATTTCGGTTGTTGAGATCGACTTTAAGAGAACCAAAATGTGTTGAAACTCCCCAAATCTTGGATTCTGGGGAGAATTCAAGTTGTGTTCTATCCTATGGGTAATCTCATTGATTAAGGAGTGTGGCAGAAAAAGTATTGTATCAGTATTAGAAAATGTAAAAGTTTGGGACAACGGTCCTAGTTTGCAGTGTTTATCTTCCTTGTGTTTCCATGATGGATGACAGCTGTTTAAAATAACATTAGGTTTTCCAATGTGACGTCCTTCTAGCTTACTGCCTGAGTCAGATTTATGCATTTTAGTTATATAATTGCAGCCGCTGTCTGATGGAAAGCTTCAGAAAATCCACTTTTCAGGAATTAACGAAAAACAGCTTCATTTTCAGATTGATGACCGTGCATTTTTGAAACATTACGACAGGTTTTCAGCGGATTTCACGAGCCCCGGGGTCATGAAACCCACATAAACCTTCAGTCCAAGTAAAGACGTAAAAATCACCAACATTGCCCCAGCACAAGGATTTAACAGGACAGCAGCGTTGAGCTCTTTGAATGATGACATTAGAGCTCTAATGACGATGACTATTAGTAGAGTTAGAGTACAGTAGACATTATGAAGTCATTATCACCCTCACCCTCACAAACCCTCCCGTTGTATTGTAGGAGGTAGAAAATACTGAGCTCAGCCTGACTTCGCTATTGACGAGATCCAATGAAAAGATAAAAGCCGAGCCAGCACTTAAGGATATGATCTTGAATACGACGCAGTTTTGTTTTTGCACAATCTGGATTAATTCAGACCATTGAAAGATATTACAAAAAAGATCCAAGTATCTAATGGAAACTTTGACATTGGAAGTTAATCTTGTCTGTAAATCTCTTTTAAGAGGAAACACAATAGTGATTTACAGCACGGCCAGGGAAAAAATATTTTTCTTTGTCAGAAGAGCTGAAATATACAGCAGGCCAACAGCCCCCCTGTCAGAGGAACCAACTTGATGAGGACAGATTTGTAGCAGCAGGGTTCAGTGTGTGAAATACTTGACATGTCCGATCTCATTCCCCCCTTGTTCGCTCCATTTCAGGTGGGGGTTTGGAGGCGCCCAACAACCTGGTGATCTCGGAGGTGACCCACCACTCGTTCCGTGTCACCTGGACGGCGCCTGGCGGTCCCGTGGAAAAATATCGCGTCACGTACATGACCGCGGACGGAGGACCCCCTCAGCAGGTCAGCTAACCTTTCCCTTCCTTCCTCTTCCTCCCTTCCTTGGTTCTACAGGGTGTTGGTGCATTCGAAGATCGCTAGCTAGCACTTAAACCACACTCTGCACTTACTACTACATACTAACTGTGATGTAAAACAAGCATGTGTCCAGTCAAGTCAAGTCAATGCAGCTTTATTTATGTAGCGCTTTAGAAAACCGGTTTGTACCAAAGTGCTTTGGGACACGAGGCAAAGCATAAAATGAAGATGGTTGGGAAATAAGAGCGGCTGATCTGATGCTATGGGGAAGGCAGTTCCACGGTCTTGGTGCAGCCACGGCAAAAGTCCTATCACCCATCAGTCTCAACCGGGACCTCAGGATGCCAGAAGGCCCTGACTAGAGGCCCTGAGGTGGTAGTGTGGTGACTTTGTGAACCTGAGACGTAAACTACATTAGCAAGGATTTTTCAGTATGCTGCTGATGTTCCTAGATGTATGACATCAGATGCGTCTTTGAACCGACAGGATGTACGAAATATTGTGTCACTGCATTCCAGTTGTGTTATTTTTGATAATAGCCCAATATGATGGATGTAGAAAAAGATGTGTTGCTGAACTTTTTATCCAGAGCGACTTAAAACGAACAAGCTTCAATTCCTTGATCAACAAGATTACAAACAGCCAATAGTAAGGAGGCCAGAACGCCCTGATAACACAACAGTTCGATCACAGGCCGATCACCGTTTCAACCGCCCGAGTTCAATTGCCAGATCAGGAAGGCGGTCGAACATATGCCGTAAAAAGTATGAGACAATTTGCAACTGTCAGCAGACATCGTCCATCTGGCATCGACGGTTTCTTCATTGTGTGTTGAATTTCACAGCCTGTGATCATAGATTAGAACCAGTTGAATGCATTGGACAGGAGGCAGAGCCGATGGTGCCGCGATGGTGCACTTTTCATGCACCACCGGTGGCGACAGATGAGTGAGCACCTCAGTCATCATCACGCTAGCATGTAATTACTATGTTTGGATAAAACCTGATTTATTTACACATGGAGAGGCATCTGATGCTAGATTGGACTTTTACTTGACGGGCCGTTGTTAAGAAGAAAGTCTGGGTAAAATGCAACTTTTCAATTGGCGATCGGATCGGTGATCGGCCAATAACAGTCGGCTCCAGAAAACCTGAATAGTGCGTGCAAGTAGAAAGGTTTTTTTAGTACAAGACAGGAACATGATCAGGTGTAAGTGGAGGGCAGATTGGGGGAAAGTGGATGTGATTAAAGGGATGTGATAGCCTCTTTGCCCTTAAATGCCATTGCATTTGAAGATCGTTAGCCTACACCTGGTTTCGATATGAAGACCTGGCTCTGGGGTTCGTTCTCTGGATTCTTTGTCTGACACGCCTGAGACTCATATATCCATTGGGATCTCTTCTCCAAGCGACCACTGAGGGTTCAGATAGTCAAAAGGTGATCAGACCATCCAACTTGGAGACTGTCTTATCTAGTTTGTTTCTTAGGTTCTTCAATAGGACCTGCTCAGTGTGCGTCCTGGCTTGGAAAATGTACGATCTGTTGATACTCAACCAAAAGCTGTTTGTTTTAGCCTGCTCAGAGTACCAGGTGGGTGGGGTTTACTGCTTCAGAAGAACCAGATAATGTCAGGTAAGTTGCCAGTCACAGAAAAGCAGTACTACATTGATTTTCTGGCATTTGTTGCATGGTCTTATGTGGCAAACTCCACCCAACTGGTACTCCAAGCAGGTTAAAACAAACAGAAGTGTTTCCTCATACCCAGGTCTGGCTTTGATTCATTGAGAGAGAGCCCTGTTTGTTTGGCTCTCAGGAACTGAAATCTGGATTGCAGTTGCTTTGGTGAACCTGCATTTAGTTTACACTTAACCTCCTGTCAGTCCTGTCTTTAAAAACAGAGGACTGGGTCTTTTCCATCCTTTGTGCTTTTATTGGCCGTTGTCAGATGGAGGCGGAGTTTCTAATCGGTCTCGTCTGAAATCAAGCAGAGACCCAGAGAAGGACTTTCCACTGGGCCTCATACTAAGACCCTCTTCGTTTAATGTTATATAACTGCCGGGTAGAGATCCTCGATGTTGATCCCTTCTCTCTTATTTGATTTGCTTTCTTTGGACAGAAAAATATGAATTGACAAAAACACGTACAGTAAGATATTTGACATTTAGCCGAGGATCTTATCTAGACCGACTTACAATTAGTGGAACAAAAGATTGTTAACGTTAAACACATCTGACAATAGATGAAACAAATGATACCGTGCCACCAGATGTATGATGGAGAAATAGAGTGTTAGATAAATGAGTGAAGAGCAAGGGAGGGAAAAGACACAAATATGTAGCGGGCCAAAGAACTGGACTTTGTTTAAAATGACCATCAGCCACCAATCGATGGGCTGGTATTTAGGTCTATTTTTGCAGGTTAAGTGTTTACTGTACAAAAAACAATTGGGCTGTGAACGTTTACTGTAAGCCTTTACTGCTTCCTCTGCAGCCTGGCTTCCACCTGCCCCGCGTCCTTTTCAATGTACTTGTGTTCTCACTGCTCGCTGTAAATCAAACTTAGTTATATTATATTGTTATATTTATGTTAAATTGTTGTTATATTGTTGTTATATGTTATATTGTTTGGTGGTTCAACTGTAATTTCAGCCTAATCACCGTGGATAATTGGGAACTTGGTGAGAAACGACACCGGGGTCACCTCAGGACTGAGTAGCTCTGTGGTTTTGTAAGAACTACTTCTTAGAAAATGATTGATAGCACTAAGTATAAAATATATTATGGCACTTTTTCAAGGAAAGCAGGTAACTCCCTGAACGTAATGTTGTCTAACAACAACCGTGAGTCCTATTGAAGAGTCCTTGAACAATATAAATGAAGAGTTTCCAAGACCTCCGCCATTTAAAATAAAAAAATAAAGCTACTCTTAAAATGTGACTGCTGGCATGAAAGTAAAACACATTTTGGGAGAAGTTAGGTATTTTAAAGAAGCGTTAAGTGCTCTCTGACCTCTATAAGACCAGTAGGAATTGCAACAACATTGGCAGAACTTACTGGAACAGAAATGCCGCTTCATCATTTGCTTTTTTTGGCTTGAGACTTTTTAGCCTTCGTAGCTGAAATGTGTTGCGATGCTGGTTTCTCGTTCATAGTGCCGTCCTCCGTGGTTGAGAAATGAAATGGGTTAAAAAACAAGAAAGTGAGTTTTCCTCTTGTTGTGTCATTGGTACTGATCAACAACCATGTCAACCCCAGCAGCCATATTATGGTCATTTTGTGCTAAAAAAAACCCAACTTATTTATTGCTTCTTTGAGATCTTTGCCGATGAAATACTATTTTTATTGAGGAAGAAATTCTATATATATGTTGTCCATTTTTTCTAACATTTTGGAATGAAACCCTTCAAATGTACGTGGTCAAAGTTGAAGATTAGCACCTACTGAAGGATAACCGTTGGCTGTATTTCCAGGTGGTGGTTGACGGGACTGTGACCACCGTGGTGCTGGTCAGCCTCACCCCGCTGACCAAGTATGCCGTCAATGTTTACTCCATGGCCGGCGATGAGAGCAGCGAACCTCTGCAGGGCACCGAAACCACCTGTAAGTCTGTTGCCTCCTCACCTGTTTGCCTTTCCTCTTCCTCTGCTTCCTGTGTTTCCCCCTCGCCAGCGCCAACAGCAGTTACTCAGAATAAACTTGTCAAGTCACTTCCTCGTGGTTCGGCCGGTCGCCTTATTTACTTGGAGGGAGAGCCGTTCTGTTTCCACGCTCAGGATATAGGCTGTAGATGAGTTTTTCACAAGACACTGGCTGCCCTTTGGGGCGGCAGACATGATTAAAGAGGAACTTTAAAGGCGGATAGCATCACCGCTCGGCAGCGTTTTACTGTTGTGGGAAAGTGTCCTGTTCCTCCCATATGGTTTCTGAGATAAACAACTTGATTTCCACGCTCATTATCTGGTTTCAGATACATTGATGGAACTTGTTTACTTGCTTTTTTCCCCCCGCCGCCTCTGGTCCAACATCTCTGTTTACAGAATGTATATTTAGCATCTGATCTGAGGCAGAAAACTGTTAAACACAAATGGATTCCCATGATGCAATGCTGTGAGTTGTTTTTTGTCCGCGTCTGGAAACGTACAAGTGATGGTGTTAAGCCATGCAGACCCTGAGTGTTGTTTATCATTGGTGCGGTCTTTGCGTATATCTTAAGTAAACTGATATAATTTAATAGAGTGTTAAGTGCTCGGCTTTAACTGCTTTTATTTGCTCATTTGTCCTTTAATGTTTGCTTTATTTGATCTTAAATGTGCGACTGATTTTTTTCAATGAGCGTTTCCCACTGTCATAAAAGAATAACTTATTGTTGTGTTGTCCTCCTCCTTGGATGCCGCCACCAAATGTTAGCTCACTGCGGTTTTCTTTACTGTCATTTTTTAAACTAACACTCAGTTAGGTCGTAATCTCCCTCTCTAACCGCCGCCTGTAATCTGTCAGTGTGGCTCGCCCATAAAGGCTGGAGGGTGGATGCAGTGTGGGCGACGGGGTTTTGGGTGTGGATGTCCGGGGGGTTGAGCTGGGCCTCTTCATCTGGCAGTTTTACACTCTTAAAAAGTTTGGTCATTTTCAACACTTTTTTTGTACCTAAGTTGAGATCAAACACATTTTTTTGTGTTGAAAAGTAACACAAATGTGCTGAAAAGGGCTCATCCTGTTTCAGAGTATAGGTATACCACAATATACACACATATACTGTATATATATACCAACCCTTTTCCATTACATTGCATTATATTACAGTCATTTATCAGACACTTTTATCCAAAGCGACGTACAATAAGGTCATTCAACATAGGTAGGCAAGAGAACTACTAGTCACCAGAAATCATAAGTGCATCTCCTTCCTAAACATCATCTAAGAGCAGAACCAGTGCTGAGGTAAAAGTGCAATAAGTTAGCTACCTACTTTTTTATTTGACTTGACTTTCCACAAGTTCAAGTTCCTATTACTGCCACACAGCCGAGCCTCCTTCATGAAGTAGTATGATGTTACTGTTGTTAAAGTACCGTAACTGTAATACTGTGACAGCCCTATGAGAAATTGAGTTGTTCCTCCCTCTAACTGCGTGCTTCCCTTCCCTCAGTGCCTCTGACAGCAGCCAAGAACTTGAGGGTTCATGATGAGACCATGAGCACCATGAAGGTGCGGTGGGAGGAGGCTGAGGGCGCTACAGGCTACATGATGCTGTACAGATCCATCAACGCCACAGAGCCTCCCATGGATAAAGAGGTAAAACCAGTGAGATGAGACTGGAAGGATGGGGGGGGTATATCAACATGTGAACACGAGAACATGTTAGGTAGAATGTAAAAAGTCATGATTACAGTATTATGAAAAATAGCAGTAGTAATGAAAAAGATGCAAACACACACACATACATGCACACAAACACAAATATGCATATACACAAACAGGAAGACATTCCTGCACATACACCCTGCACAATCATACACACACACACACACACACACACATAGCCATACACAGAAATATGCTGGCAAACACTCACATACACACATGCATACACTCCACTCACACACATAAAAACACAGATGCACACACACACACACACACACACACACCTTAATTTGTGTGCTCAGCATTTCCACATTGATTTTATAAGAGCAGGCTAGCCAAAGCTTCTGCTCGCGCTGCCTTACTGCTTCCAGATGTGGATACGATGAGCGCTACGCAGAGCAGGAAGCCGACTTTACCAGTTCTGTTCAGGCAAGGCCTACAAAAAGCAGACCCCTTGGATACACCGGGTAATGGGAAGGATTAGCTCATGCCCTGAAGTCATCAGGATGATATAAACAGAACAGATGCTATATATTTGAGACTGAGAGCTTCTCTGTTGCTACCTAGATTAAACAGGAGAGGAAGATGTAAGGGATGATGTACAGCCACGTGTTATTGCCAACGATCGACGTCTACTTGGCACAAGGTGTTACCAATTAATTTGATTAGGCATCAAGCAGTAGGGTCTTATTCGCCCTGAAGGGGATTATTTTTCAGTAATGACCGGCCGGCTGTATATTATCCCGCTTATTACACGGCTACTTACCAAACACGTCACTTATTAGACACAAAATCATGATTTAAAAAGATTTTATTACAAGCTCAAGTAATTTACAAGCTTATGCCAAAAAATAGTGCAGCAAGACTTTAGCCATAGCAATGCCTGTAGCTAGCATCCATGGTTAGAACTGTAACCATAGAAACGTCTGTAGCTAGCATCCATGGTTAGAATTGTAACCGTAGAAACGTCTGTAGCTAGCATCCATGCTAGAACTACAACCATAGGAACGTCTGTAGCTAGCATCCATGGCTACACCGTAGCAGAACTATAACCATAGCAACAAACAATCCAGGAAGATTGTCGTCCTCTAACCAGCAGTAAAAAGTTTTGTATTTCTCTGAATATATTAAAATAATGGAAGAATCTTGCTTGTTTCTAACCTCGGTTAGCTGAGCCACAAGGTGGCGCCAGTTAATTTCTTTAGAAATCATCAAAACGACAAAACTTCTTGACAGCGGAGTGATGTGATTAGATGTGAAACAGCGGTCTGTTGTTCAGAAATAACAGACATTCCTCAGAATGCATTCATTGGCCAATCAACGAAGTATTCAACAACGCCGTGTGATGAGAATAGCATGTCGTAAACCGCTTGGTGGACCGTTGGTGCATCGCCCGTGCGCCAATTTGCAGTGGTCATTTTTCCTCCCTCCGAGCAATTTTTCATACCAGGCCATTTGGTGGAATCTTTAATCTGAAGTGCATTACCTCATCAGCGTGAGGTCATACATTTCTAGCATGGGTGGCCTCAGTTGGACTCAACCCCCTAACCCTGGCAGTGTTGGTGTCTTGCTCTACCCATTACGTTAGAGTTCTTTCCAGGTCAGCAGGGAGCCTCAGGAGGCGAATCAGAGCTGTTAGTTCGGTTCTCCAGGTGTTCGATGAAAACCACCTGACCAGTCCTGTCTTGCTGTTTTGTTTCTCTTTGGCTGTCTGGCCTGATCCCCTTCTCCTCCTTTTCCTCTCCTCCTCCCCCATCCTTCACCCTTACATCTGTATTTCACTCTCCTCCCTGTCTACCCTTCTGTTGTCCAACTTGACCTCCCTTCACTCCTCCAACTCTTTCCTTGTCTCTGATTTCCTCTTTCCCTCTGCTCGCTCTCTATCTCCTATCCCTCTATCTCGCCTGACCCCCCTCCACATCTCTCTCCCTCCCTCTGTCTTTTCCTTTCCTGGCCTGATTTTGCCTGGT